>PVJS01024394.1:0-28736 GCA_004027185.1 Glis glis
CTGTTCTCACCTTGTGTTCACACGGAGTCTCTGTGGCTCCACGCCCCCTCTGCCAGTTCCCTTTGGACCGTCCTTTACTCCTGCCTGGAGGCTGGAGGCTGTGACAGTGATCAGATAATGGAAGAGTGAGGCAGGGGCCTGGGCTCAGTGTGGGGAGAGGTGGGCCCTGCCCCTGAGCCTTCTTTACTGCTGCACTGGCTAGGGACTCCCCTCCCTCCTGGTCCCTGTCTTGCTGCTTCAGGAAGTCGGTGAGCCATTGGCCTTGCAGTTGCTGGAGGACAAGAGGGTTAGGTCTCCAGGAGTCTTATCCAGTCCCAAGCACTTAACAGGTGCTTAGGGAAAGAGTCTGTGGATTGAAACCTGCTGTCCCCCTGGAGGCCTATGAGCTGCTGCCTTTTGGGTTTGTAAGGAGGAGAGTTGAGAGCTGGTGCAAATACCGGGCTGACAGAAGTCCAGATCTAACCTTAACTCTGCCTATGACTGGTTATGCAATGTGGAAGAAGTTGCTTTACCTCTCTGTCTCTGGTTTCCAGGTATTATATGTAAGGCATCTGACATAGGTCCTAGCAATTTACCAGGTGATCTGTGACAGTTTTCTTTTCTGGATTTTTTTTTGTACTAGGAATAGAACCCAGAGCCACTCTACCACTAAGCCATACCCTGACACTCCCCCCCCCCTTTTAAATCTTGAGACAGGGTTTCTCTAAGTTGCTGAGGCTGGAGAACTTGTGATCTTTCTGCCTCAGCCTCCTGAGTCTGGGACAGCGTGGTAACTGCGCCTGGCCCTTTTATTGTAGGATGTTTGTCCTTATTTTTTTTTTTTTTTGGAGGTAGTACTGGGGATGGAACCCAGGGGCATTTTAACTCTGAGCTACACCCCCAGCCCTATTTTATTTTGCATTTTGAAACAGAGTCTCACTAAGTTGCGGAGGGCCTCACTAAATAGCTGAGGCTGGCCACGAACCTGCAACTCCCCTGTCTCAGCCTCCCAAGTACTGGGGTTACAAATGTGCACCACCATGCTTAGCTGGATGTTTGTCCTTATATATGAGAATGTCTTTTCATCTTTCTCTTAGCCCTGTCATATCCTTGTTATACCTTTGTCAAACCCTTTCCAGGCTGAAGCAAAGGCTGTGTGTGTGTATGTGTGTGTGTGTGTATGCGTGTGTACATAAGACTGCTGTAAACTCAGTGTAAAGAGGAGACCCCACCAGTACTTCGGCCACCAACTTATTCTACAGTGTACCTTGACTTCTCATCCTGATTATTGGTGGTTCTGTTATTCAGGGTCTTGGGCATGAAGGAAATTGGGCTAAAGAATCTCTTACAGAAAGTCCAACTGATTGCCAGTACACCTCCTAGAAATGCAAAGATTAACTTCACAGGACTGTTGAAATTCAAGTAGCCAGGGAGGAAATCTGACCTCAGGAAGGTACCTGGGGGTGGGGGCAGGCCCAACAGGTAAGCCTATGACACAAGGTAGCGTGCGGGGGCAGGTTCTTCAGAGTTCTCTCAGTTCCAAGTTCTTTGCTTTCATCAGCTGCTTTTGCTTCTAACTTTACTGCTTCACTGACTTAAACTGGAGTCTCAGACCAGCTTCTGTGTTCACTGCTGGCTGGTATTTCCCCTGGGGGAGACTGGCTGTAATCACTCCCATTATCAGCCGGCAGCTCCCCAGTCTGCTCTTTCACCTGGACCGGCTCAGCCCTGACATCCGCTGGGCCTTCTGTGATGCACACACGGGGCGGAGGTTGTGTCCTCCAAGCTGCTGTCCCACCTTGCCCTGTGTGGCTGGGCCTCTGAACCACAGCATGGCTGAACCTTACACCCTGGGGCCTGGGAAGGGCAGCTCCAAGGGTCCAGTGCTCCCTGCGGCAGCTTTCCTCCCTGGCAGTGATTGAAGTGCAGAGCTGTGGGAGCAGAATCTGAATGCGACCTCAGGAAGGAATCCAGCCCAGAAAACAGCCCCTGCGTCCATGTGCTGAGTAAGTGCTCGCTGGGGGGCTAAGACATGAACTAGTAGAATTATGAGAACACTAGCCCCTGTAACTAAGTCCACACTCTGAGCTGAGCCCCTTGAACACATGATCTCTCAATACTTACAAGAATCTAGTTAAACTTTATAGACCAATAACTTGGGGCTTAGAGAGGTGAAAAAACCATGCTAAGATCACAGAAGCTGATGAGTGGCAGAGCAGGGGCCACTGGCTCCAGAGTGCCTGTTGTCCCCCTTACACCTGCTCTGCTGCCAGGGCGAGGGGGAAGTGGTGCAAGTCATGAGTTCCAAATCCCACATCTACCATGGGTTGTGCACACTGACCTCCAAGAGGCTGGAGAAAGCAGGTTTGGTTGAAATTGGCCCTTACTCAAGAGGCAGTTTCAGGGATACAGGCTGGGCAAGTAGCTGCTGCTTCCCACTGTATAACCTCCTTCATGCTGTGTGGTGACACCCAGGAAGCAGAGCCCAGCAGTAGCTGCAGCTGCAGCTTTTTGGTAATGAAATCAGGGCAGGGAACTTGCAGCCTGAAGAATGTGGAGGAGGAGGGCACAGGCAAGCTTCCTGCCTTGCTTCGGTAGGGCTGGGAATGGGATTTTACAGGATCTTTCTTTTTTTTTTTTTGGTACTGGAGATGGGACCCAGAGGCATTCTACTCCAAGTTACCCAACCTGATTTTATTTTTTATTTGGAAACAGGGTCTCACTAAGTTGCAGAGGGCCTCACTAAGTTGCCGAAGCTGGCTTCGAACCTGTGATTCTCCTGTCTCAGCCTCCCAAGTACTGGATTATAGGTGGGCGCCACCACACCTGACTCCCAGGTCTTCCTTGAGAACCAGATTTTCTAGTCATTTCCTTCTCCCATGACCCCTAAGGCAGCACTCCTACCTTCTGCCTTGCAAGCCGCTGCCTGGACACGCAGCCCCTGCCGTGGAGGAGTCCATGGTGAGTCAGTATGAGCTCCTGACCTTGGGGGTGCAGGTGGCGGCCGCTGCCCATCCTCCTGCCTTCTGTGTGCTGGGGCAGATGTAACATCCACCCTCATCCCCTGTGGGCCTTCGTTTTCACCCAGGTGCCCATACGTCCTAATGTCCCTTATTTCCCTCTCTGCTAGATCCATCTTCCTATTATTCCCAATTCCTGCTTAAGAACCTTTGAGAATATCAGAAGCCCCACTTGGCTGGGGCCACTTGACCAATCCCTTTACCCATTCTCTCTTCCCAATCCCTGGAAATGATTCTGAATGAAACGAATCCCTGAGGATGATTCTGAATCCTGTGCTGGGTGCATGAAAATGTCAAACTACATGTCTGGGGCCGTTTCTTACATCATACGGCCTGGCTCCATTGGTTTTTCCATGCCTTAGGGACGGGCAGGATGGCCAGTGGGAACGGCACAGGAGGGTGTGTGGAGGGGAAGCTGCCCTGATGCTGCCTGCCATGGGAGCTGCGCTGACCTGGTGCAGGAGCCGGAACCTGCGCCTGAGCCTGGTGCTGGAGGCTTGGTCTGCACTGAGTACAAGGCTGGACTGTCCAGCCGCTGACTCTCCAGGGGCTCAGCAGGTGGAACTCCTCAGAGATTTCCTTAGGAATCCTGTCCTCCCAGCGTCCCTCACCCCACACCCTCCTCCCTTGTCACTCTGGAGGCTGCCTGCTCCTCCCCTCTCATCCCCCAGGCCCTCGGTGCTCCCACCCCACTCTCTTGCCTCAGAGCTCCCTCTCCCGTGCTTTTCCTCCTGCGGATCCAGCGTGCCAGGCTTTCTCCTCCTCTGGTTTCTCGTCCTCTCCCCCTTGAATCCAGTCCTGGTTTCCCCGCTGCCAGCTCCCTTTCCTGTTGGCAGAGCTGGCTCCTCTCCTCAGCCCCCGCCTCGCCCGCCGTCACCGCGGTCGGCTCGGCTTCGCCCCTACCCCCCTCCCAGCCACCGGGCTCGGCTCGCCCAGTCCGGTGGCTCCAGTCCGGATCTCGCTGCTGCCGGACCGGGGTACGAGGCCCAGCAGCTGGGGAGGAGGCGGCGGCGGCTGGCCCGGCTCCCCTTGGCCGCCTCGCCAGCCAGAGGTTGGCGGGGAGGGAGCAGCTGGGCAGCCCCCGGAGCCCCTCCGAAGACAATGCACCCGGCCCTCGGCAACCCTCGCTCGGTCTCGTCCTCGTCCGGTTCCTTCCCGCCGCCCCCGGCCGCCGCCCGGCTGCAGCCCCTCTTTCTCCGGGGGGGGTCCTCCCGCGGCCGGAGAGGCTCCGGCGACAGCAGCACCAGCACCAGCACCAGCCGGGGGGGAGGCGGCGGCAGACGCGGCGGGGGCGGAGGTTCCCCGAGCAGCAGCACGGGAGCCGAGCGGGAGGACGACGACGAGAGCATCAGCATCAGCAGGCCGCTGGTGCCGGCCGCCGCGGCGCTGCCGGGACCCCCAGCTCAGGGGGGCGCCCCGGCCACCGACCCCGCGCCCGCCGCCTTCTCCTCCACCTCCACGCCCACCTCTTGCAGCATGACAGTTGCGGACTTCGGCGGGGCCGCGGCGGCCGGGGCCGGCGGGGGCCGCTCGGCCGGGGGCGCGGGCGGTGCGGGCACGGGCGGCGGCACCTCCTGCTGCTCGTGTTGCTGCTGCTGCGGCCGCCCGGCGGGGACCGGCGGTCGGGGTCGGCGCGGCGGCTGCGCTCCCAGCCCGGGGTGCCGCTGGGGCTACCAGGCGCTGTCCGTGGTGCTGCTGCTGGCTCAGGGCGGTCTGCTGGACCTGTACCTCATCGCCGTCACCGACCTGTACTGGTGCTCCTGGATCGCCACCGACCTGGTGGTGGTGGTGGGCTGGGCCATCTTCTTCGCCAAGAACAGCCGGGGCCGTCGGGGCGGCTCGGCGAGCGGCGCGCACAACCACCACCAGCACCACCACCACGCCGCGCCGCCTCTGCACCTACCGGCCGCCGCGTCCGCCTCCGGGGCCCCGGCGGGGGCCAAGGCGCGTGGCGGCCGCGGGGGTGCCGGCGTCCCGGGGGGCGTCCCGGGGGCGGCTGGGGCGGCGGGCGAGTTCGCCTTCGCCTACCTGGCCTGGCTCATCTACTCCATCGCCTTCACGCCCAAGGTGGTGCTCATCCTGGGCACGTCCATCCTGGACCTCATCGAGCTGCGCGCGCCCTTTGGCACCACGGGCTTCCGCCTCACCATGGCGCTGTCGGTGCCCCTGCTCTACAGCCTGGTGCGGGCCATCAGCGAGGCGGGCGCGCCCCCGGGCTCGGCGGGACCCCTGCTTCTGCAGCCCCAGCACCACCGCGCTGCCGGCTGCTTCCTGGGCACGTGTCTGGACCTGCTCGACAGCTTCACCCTGGTGGAGCTGATGCTGGAAGGCCGAGTGCCGCTGCCCGCACACCTGCGCTACCTGCTCATCGCCGTCTACTTCCTCACCCTCGCCTCTCCGGTGCTCTGGCTCTACGAGCTCAACGCTGTAACCACGGCAGCGTCGTCCTGGGGCCAGGCCTCAGGGCCCGGCAGCTGCAGCCGTCTTCTACGCCTGCTGGGCGGCTGCCTGGTGGATGTGCCCTTGCTGGCGCTGCGCTGCCTCCTGGTGGTGAGCTACCAGCAGCCCCTCTCCATCTTCATGCTCAAAAACCTCTTCTTCCTCGGCTGTCGCGGTCTGGAGGCCCTGGAAGGCTGCTGGGACCGGGGAAATCGGGCCTCCCCTAGCCGGGCCAGAGGCAGCTACGGGCCTCCACCCTCTGCCCCACCGCCACCACCGCCGCCACCTCAGGGAGGCTCCCAGCTGGGCCACTGCATCTCGGAGAATGAAGGGGGCCCCCATGGCTATGTCAACACCCTGGCAGTGGCCTCCCAGAATTGAAGGGTGAAGGGCGGGGGGCCTTGCTTCTGGGTCGAGAGTTCCCAGACCCCTTGTCTTCTGACCTTGTCTCACCGCAATGTGGTCAGGCTCTGGTGGGAAGAAGTGACTGTTACTAGGGTGCAGGCCAGAGTGTCTTTCTGAACCCTTTGGGTGAAGACTGCTTGGAGGGAGACAGCAGATAATGTGAGTGGTGGGTGCGCTTGCCTGGGGCTCCCTTCCATATCCTACCCTGACTCGGACCTCGAGGGGCTGGATAACTCTGCTTCCTGCTTTCCCCACCCCACCCTAATTCCCACCCACTGTGGGGGAGGATGGAGGAAAGTGGGCCTCCAGCAGGGGGTGCTGGACCTTGGCCCTCACCAGCCTCTTCTAGGTGTGGCTAGTGGCCATTGATCCAGGGTCCTCTCTTCCCGTGCTGTGTCTGTTCCAGAAGGTAGATGAAAAGTGGGTGTCTCTGTGTGTGATGTGTTGTTCCCTTGTGTCCACTCTGTGGCCCTTGCAATCGTGAGATCTGGGGAGCCTTGCCTTCCCACCACACATGCCACCACCCTCCTCTTTCCTGCCTGAGCCTGTGACCACGAATTCCCAGGTAGAGAGAGAGCAGGCTGGGCGCTGCCAGTTGCTCTCAAGGGAGAAGCTCATCCAGGTCTTCCTCAGTTCTGCTCCTCTCCTCTCAGCCTGGGGGTGGGGTGGGGTCCATACCCTAAGGACCAAGGCACCCTTTCTCGGGTGAGTGAGCATTTCTACCTCTGTGCTTTCCACTTTGTTGCATCGTGCACTGATGCTGCTTGCAAAAAATAAAGACAAATACTCAGAAGTTGCATTCCTCGTGGCCACCAATCCAATCGGGGTTTGGTGCCAGTTATTACAGGGTCTGTGGAGTATGAGCCATTGGCTGGCCTCCTTCCATTCCTCCCTCTGCATCCAGAAAGCTTATTCTTCTCAGAACCAGGTTCAGAGCAACAGTTTTGGTAGGGTTCCTGGATGGACGTGAAGTCGGGCCTCCTATGGGCCCAAGGGAGTAGGACCCCAATTCCCCATCTGTCCTTCCTCAAGGGAGCTGGTGTAGATCAGAAAGGGTGATGGTGACCTTTCCCTCTGCTCTGCTTACAGGTCTCACTGGGGGACAAGGCGGGCTGCAGGACTTGCCCCGCCAGCCTTCCCCTATAGACCCTCCTACTGAGGCAATGACAGGAGCCATGCAGAAGCTACCCACTGACAATCTTGATGTGGGACATCACTCTTGAGTCTTCAAGGCAGAATAAGTATTTTGGGGGAGGTAAGGATGCAGGAAGATAGTCAGGAGCAAGGCCGGGAAATACTCACTTTCCTCCCCCTGCAGTAGGACGGGGTGGAGGCAAACTGTAGGAATTTTTGGTTCCCCCTTCCCCTTTCTCCTGCTTTGATTGTTCCGTGTAGTGTAATAATCCCTGGACAAGGGACCAGAACACACAGATTCTAGTTTGCCCACTTCCTTTGAGTGATATATCAATTTACTTTCGGGGCCTCAGTTACCTTCCTAGTGTAGCTTTCTTTGAGCTTAGGGGTCTTGAAGGCCCTGGTTATGCTGTGCCCTGTCAAGGTGGATGGGGGAGGAGCCAGCCAGGATATACTTCCTTGTGCCTGTGCCGTGGGTGTGTCTGCAGCCTCAGGCTGGGAGAACAGAAGGGAGGGCTGTCCATACTTCTGCTGGGGTGCACTTGCGGGGTCTGTTACCTCTGCAGGATCTCTTGTCTTCCCTAAAGCCCCCAGCACATGGAGGCACCCAAAGTGCCAAGTCGCAGGCCACTAGCTCAGGAGCCAGGCCAAAGGCCCCTCCCTCTGGTTTCTGTTCAGCTGGGATCCTCTGAAAACGAAGGGCCACGCAAGGCCCCTCTCTTCCCACTCCCTGGAGGCCCGTGGGCAGAAGACATCCCTGTGGGCAGAGATAGGAAGGGCCGAGGTTGACCAGGGTGTTCAGGAGTCTGCGCTGCTCTCAGAGTGGGTGACAACTGGGACATGTTCACAGATGGCGCTCTCTGCGCTCCCAGGCTCTCGCCCTCCCCGCCCAGCACTGGCTGCTGGATTCCCAAGGAATCTGGTCGCTTCTGCCTTCTCCCCTCCCACACCGTCTCCTCTTCTCTTCTTTTGATTGGACTCAGGGTTCTGGGGCTCAGGCCCAGGTAGGAACCGATAGCCGCTCCTGCTATTCCCATCTCTTCTCCGCAGTTTGGCTATTTCTCTGCTACCTAGTCTCAGTGACTGTGAAGGGACATTCTGTCTGAGCCATGGTTGGCCCTGGATAGCTCCTGACCCACCTAATGGCCATTGTCCTGTAGGGCAACTGGCTGTGAACTCTGAGCGCTGTCAGGTTCTGGATGGGGATGAGACAGGATCCAGTGAGCTATGCTCCCCGGGGTACATCAAGAGACTATGGCAAGGCCAATTCTGGCAGAGGCCAGGCCTGTTGGGGTCCTGCCTGAGGCCCCACTCACCTCGCATCCTCTTCTATGTACTGGACACAAGCGGTGTGCGTTCAGGGGGCCAGTCCCTTCCTGCGCTGGGTTTTATTGGGTCCTTTCACTCACTCCCTTGTTCCATTCACAGTAAGAAATGGCCCCTCAGGCTCCCTTTTCCTTGCTTTCTGGGCATCTGTAGTGCAGGGGTCAAACCTGAGCTGTTCCCCAGGGGTCTGATGACTGGGATGGTGCGATAGTGCCAGCACCAGCATGGTTCACAGAATCACAGATCTCTGTGCTCAGAATTTAGACCTGCCTGCGCCTGACATTTGAGCATGTAAGGGGTCCTCCACCTGAGTCCCCCGAACCTTATCCATTTCAAAAAGACTAGATCCTCTCTAAAGACCCCTTCCTTCCTTCCTTCCTTCCTTCCTTCCTTCCTTCCTTCCTTCCTTCCTTCTTCCTTCCTTCCTTCCTTCCTGGTCTTGCTATGTTGCCCAGGCTGGTTTTGAACTCCTGGGCTCAAGCGATCTTCCTGTCTCAATCTCCCAAGTAGCTGAGACTCTAGGTGCGTGCCACCATGCCTGCTAAGACTGTCTTGTTTGTTTGTTTGTTTTGTTTTGTTGTTTTAGTGTGTCCGGACACTGAGCCAGTGGGTTTGTAGAAGAGAACTAGCTGGGAGTTCGAGCCTGGAAGGAGAAGGGAAGTGGCGCCTCACTAGCATTTATCACTTTTTTCCCCCTTCTCTTTTTAAAAATAAAACCAGACTCTGTTCTGAAAATAAAAAACTTGAGACTTGTGACAAGCTTCCTGTGTGGTTTGTTTTAAGATCTTTCCTGTCCTGGTTTCCTTACTGAATTCTTAAATGTCACTGTGACATTTGTCATGGTTTTATAGGTTGGTGTTAACACTGTGGGCACACCTTGGCTAAGCAGTTGGCATGTGATTCAGGGAGGCGGCAGGCCGTGGCCCAGGACGGGGTGTGTAGCTGAGTCTTCTGCAGGCGCGACTACAGATGGGTTCTGTTGAGAGGGGCTACTCTCCAATGGCCCTGGACTTTCAGTCCAAGAATAGTTTACCAAAGGGGAAAGCCTGGAGAAACAAATTCTTATTTAATTTTTTGTTTTAATTTTGGTACTGGGGATGGAACCCAGGGATATTCTACCTCTGAGTATATCCCCAGCCCTATTTTATTTTTTATTTTGAAATAGGGTCTTGGCTGCGCGTGGTGGTGCACGCTTGTAATCCCAGTACTTGGGAGGCGGAGACCGGAGGATCTGGGTTCACGGCCAGCCTCAGCTACTTAGTGAGGCCCTCCACAACTTAGTGAGACCCGGTTTCAAAATAAAGTATAAAAAATAGGGCCGGGGGTGTAGCTTGGAGGTAGAAAGCCCCTGGGTTCCATCCCCAATACCGCAAAAAAAAAAAAAAAAGAAATAGGCTCTTGCTAATTGCTGAGGGTCTCACTAAGTTGTTAAGGCTGGCCTTTAACCTGAGCTCTTCCTGTCTCATCCTCCCAAGTATGGGGATTATAGCACACTCCTGGTTATTTAATTTTGAGATGGAGTATTGATACGTTGCCCAGACTGGCCTTGAACTCCTGGGCTCAAGTAACCCTACTGACTCTGCCTCTTGAGTTGCTGTACTGCAGTTGTGTACCACGGTGCCTGGCAATAAACTCATTTTTTTTGTGTGTGTGGTACTGGCGATTGAACCCAGGGGCATTCTACCTCTGAGCTACACCCCAGCCCTATTTTATTATTTTTTTTGAAACAGGGTCATATTGAGTTGCAGAGGGCCTCGCTAAGTTGTTGAGGCTGGCTGTGAACCTGTGATCCTCCTGCAATGTCAGCCTTCCAAATACTGGGATTATAGGTATATGCCTCTATGCCCAGCTGTTTGTTTGTTTGTTTATACAGGAAGGAGACTATGGTGTCTAAGGCAGAACACTGGTTCTGCACCAAAATAAAATCATAGTAATTTTTCTTACCACAGAGACAGCCAGCACTATTCAACCCACTTCGTGTTGTTACCCTACAGTTGGCTGCTTTTGGTTGTTTTGAAGGCTATACAGAGGTCTGACCCAGCGGGGCGAGGGAGGCAAAATCAGAGCGTGGAAGAGCCAGGAGGCCTGGGTTTGAATTGTGCTTCCTAGCTGCATGGCTGGGGCAATCCTCCGGCCTCCTAGAACTGTTCCATATTTATAAAACAGGAGTGATGGCTTCTACTTCATGGGGCTGTGGTGAGAGTGGAATGAGGGGACATATACCCAAATGGTCCTCTTCTAAAAGACATTGATAATCCTAGCAGGGGACAAAATTCACACACAAAACAAAGAAGGACAGAAGTCCATGTCATCGTTTCTTCCTAAGTCTGATGTAAGCTGAGATGATCAGTTTGTCCAAGCATGTTATACCTAGTTATAAACGTCTCAGCACCAAGCCAGCTGGTGTTCACCGATTTAGCCAACCGGAGAACTTCAGAAAGCACCTGGTAGAGGTGGAGGAGAGCTTAGGCGACCAGCATGGCCCTGCGGACCCCATCGGGCTGTGTCTGCGCGCTTGAACCTGATGCTGCAGTGCTGGCCCCAAGGAAGAGCACAAGCACACATCCCGCGCTGCCTGCCACGCCCCGATGAGCATGGGCGCTTTTCCTTCTCACAGACGCCCCGTTTTCCCTGAGGCCTGGGAAGTGGAGGTGGCTGTGAATGCCACTCTGCAGTTAGCAGGGGAAGTCAGCGTTGAAGGGTGATTCTCACTTCCCACATCTGCACCGTCCAGGGAACCTCCAGACGTCAGCTGCTGAGTTCAACTTCTCCTCCATTGAAGCTCAGTCTGGCTAAAAAGAAGGGCTGTTTTTCAATCTCTGGTGAGCCCCGCGAAGAGCCGAGCAAAGCCCAGCAGTGAGGCACCCGTGTTCGGGTGTGGGCACATGCAGGCTGCACTGGCCACACTGCATCTCCTTCCTTGCTCGTCACAGAGGAAAGATCCAGTGAGCTGCCCCGGCATCAATAACCTGAGGGCCTGCTCCTCCCAGAAAAGGAATCTAGGTGCCAGGGTGGGCTTGGGCATGTTGGACAAGACTTCTTGTCACCCTTCAAACCATAAGAAGGGGACTCCATGTTCAAGTCATGAGAAACTCCATGTTCCATGAACGGACAAGGCCAGCTCCATGGGGTGACTGCTAGCCTTCATCACCCTAAATGAACAGAAAGAGTGGGACCCAGTACCAGGACTTGGGGAGGCCACTGGATATGGAGAGCTGGGGAGAGGCCGAAAGCAAGGAGGTGATTCCATGAGCCCTTTGGGAGTGATGCGATGTGGGAAGCTGGTGGACACATGTGGGTTTTGGGGGGCAGGTGCTTTACATTCTTCTATAATATCATCTATAGGATCTGTGCTGTTGCCACTTTCCCACAATGAGCATATTCACTCAGTCCACACATTTAGCTCCTAATATACACCAAGTAAGCTGGGTGCAGAGGTGCATGCCTGTAATCCCAGTACTTGGGAAGTTGAGACAGGAGGATCGCAGGTTGGAGGACATGTGCAGAAACTTAATGAGACCCTGGTTTTGTTTTTTCTTTTTTCTTTTCTCTTTCCCTTTCTTTTCCCTCCCTTCCTCCCTCCCTCCTTTCCTTCCTTTTTTGTGGTATTGGGGATGGAGACCAGGGGCATTCTACCTCCAAGCTATACCCCCAGCCATTTATTTATTTATTTATTTATTTATTTATTTATTTATTATTTGCGGTACTGGGGATTGAACCCAGAGACATTCTACCGCTGAGATACACCCCCAGCCCTATTTTTTATTCTTTATTTTGAAATAGGGTCTCACTAAGTTGCCAAGGGCCTTACTAAGTAGCTGAGGCTGGCCATGAACCTGTGATCCACCTGTCTCAGCCTCTCAAGTACTGGGATTACAAGTGTGTGCCACCACGCCTGGCTCCCCCAGCCCTTTAGAAACAATTTTTTTGGAGCGGGCCGGCGCCGAGTCCCTCCGGCCGCTATGAGCTGCACCATCGAGAAGATCCTGACGGACGCCAAGACCCTGCTGGAGAGGCTGCGGGAGCATGATGCCGCGTCGCTGGTGCACCAGCCGCGCTGCACCGCCGGGTGGCCGCTATGCGGGAGGCGGAGACGGCGCTGCCGGACCAGTATCAAGAGGACGTCGCTGACGTGAAGGATATGTCCAAATACAAACCTCACATTCTGCTGTCTCAAGAGAACATACAGATTAGAGACTTGCAACAGGAAAACAGAGAGCTTTGGGTTTCCTTGGAGGAACATCAGGATGCTTTGGAACTCATCATGAGCAAGTAGCAGAAACAGATGTTACAGTTAATGGTTGCTAAAAAAGCAGTGGATGCTGACCTAGTCCTGAAAGCTCACCAGTCTCACTCTGCAGAGATCGAGAGCCAGATTGGCAGGATCTGTGAAATGGGAGAAGTGATGAAGAAAGCAGTTCAGGTGGATGATGACCAGTTTTGTAAGATTCAGGAAAAACTAGCCCAATTAGAGCTTGAAAATAAGGAACTTCGAAAGCCGGGCGTGGTGGCGCACGCTTGTAATCCCAGTACTCTGGGAGGCGGAGACCGGGTTCGCGGCCAGCCTCATCTCGCGCACGCGCGCGCGCCTCTCTCTCTCTCCTCTCTCTCTCTCTCTCTCTCTCTCTCTCTACTTAGTGAGGCCCTCCGCAACTTCGTGAGACTCGGTTTCAAAATAAAGTATAAAAAATAGGGCCGGGGGCGTAGTGCGGAGGTAGAACGCCCCTGGGTTCAATCCCCCGTACCGCAAAAAAAAAAAAAAAAAAAAAAAAGAAGGAACTTCGAGAATTATTGTCTATCAGCAGTGAGTCTCTTCAGGTCAGAAAGGAAAACTCAGTGGACACTGCTTCTCAACTGATCAAATAACTACACTTCTGAACACTGAAGATTGTCTTCCAAGGAAGGATGTTATTATCTTCCCATCTGAGTGTTGTCCATTCAGTGTCTTGCCTTAGACTTGATTTAGTGTTGATGTAAGGTGTGGCAATTTAGAATTCCTAATCAATATTGGCTGTCCACAATTTGGGGTGTATTAGTGTGTATACACACAGTTTCGCCATTCCTTCCTCTGAGAGACTACTTTTAATTTTCATTTCTGGGACCTTGATTTATAATCTATTTTCAACTCATTTTTATGTTCACATCTCTAAAACTTTGAGCATTTTATTATCAGCCAGTAACTTTATTTTATATAGTATTGTTAAATACACATCTAAGAATTTTTAAAAGAGAAGCAGTTTTTTAAATCTATTTGGCATACACCTGGATTTTTTTCCATTTGACAAAAGTAACATGCTTAATTCCACAGAACTAGATTGGCAGATTCTCTGATTTGTAATGTCATTCATTTGTGAAAGTGTGATTCTCTCCGGTGCTAGGAGTTGGCACTCTGTGGTGGGGTGTCTTTATCTTAATTTGAGAGAACCTACTGCTAGTCCCCAAGAAACATACTTGAAAATAAGTGAACTTCTTTTCCCACTGATAGCATAGTTGTCATATCATTCAAAGAATGTCGATGAACTGTCCTGTGTGTGTGTGCACACACACGTGCTTAGTTCACTTGCCAAAAGTAGCTTTTATTTATTTGATTAAATATAAGTAGTCAGTTTCAATTTTGTCCTACCAGGAAATCTTCCACTTAGGTAGTTTACCTAGGGTGAAGAGTATATCATAGGTTTAACCACCTCATAGTTCTTAGATACTATATTCTACTATTTAATTTATATATAACTTTTATAGGTAAGAACCACCACTTACTTGTATGTGTCATTACTAGCACTAGTAGTTGGCCTTTTTAAAAATTTTTTTTTTACATGGAAGCATTTTTATTTAAGACCTAAGGAGAGTTACTATATTTGTAATATTGTGTAGGCAACAGAAAAGCAACATTGAGATTCAAATACTGGGTAGTCAACTAGTTCACTGATCACCTCATTCCCCTGAATTTACTCACATTTCAAATTTATAAATTACTTCCTTCTATACTATCTATTTAGATTTGTCCAAAACTAGTTGAAATAATGGCTGCTAAACCTGTCAATATTTTCCAGTAACTTTAAGCACCATACTACCATACTGCATGGGAGAGACACAACATAGTATTAAAAAGAGTTGCTAAAAAAAATTTTTTTTTTGTGTGTGTGTGGTACTGGGGATTGAGCCCAGGGGCATTCTACCTCTGAGCTACACCCTCAGCCCTATTTTTTTTATTCTTTATTTTATTTTTTTTTGCGGTACTGGGGATTGAACCCAGGGGCATTCTACCTCCAAGCTACACCCCCAGCCCTATTTTTTAATCCTTTATTTTGAAACCAGGTCTCACTAAGTTGCAGAGGGCCTCACTAAGTAGCTGAGGCTGGCCATGAACCCAGATCCTCTGGTCTCTGCCTCCCAAGTACTGGGATTACAAGCGTGCGCCACCACGCCTGGCTAAAACAATTTTTTTTAAAAACAGGGTTTTGCTAGGTTGCTGAGGGTCTCCCTAAATTGCTAAGGCTGTTCTCAAATCTGTGATCCTACTGTCTCAGCCTTCCAAGTACTGAAGTACTGGGATTACAGATATGCACTACCATGCCCAGTGACACCCTATTTCAAAATAAAAAAATAAAAAGGATGGGGGTGTGTAGCTTGGAGGCAGACCCCCCCAGGTTTAATCCCCAATACTCCTCCCCACACACACAAAAAAAGAAAAGCCGGGCATGGTGGCGCACGCTTGTAATCCCAGTACTTTGGGAGGCAGAAACCGGAGGATCCGGGTTCGCGGCCAGCCTGAGCTCTCTTTCTCTCTCTCTCTCTCTCTCTCTCTACTTAGTGAGGCCCTCTGCAACTTCGTGAGACCCGGTTTCAAAATAAAGTATAAAAAATAGGGCCGGGGGTGCAGCACAGAGGTAGAACGCCCCTGGGTTCAATTCCCGGTACCGCAAAAAAAAAAAAAAAAAAAAAAAAAAAGAAAAAAGAAAAAAGGCTAGAGGTACAGTTTGTGGTAGAGTGCCCCTGGTTTTAATTCCCAATACCCCACCCACCCCATTATACACACACACACACACACACACACACACTTCAAGTATTGGAGCATAGGTTACTTTATTTATTTATTTAGTGGTACTGGGGATTGAGCCCAGGGGTATTCTACCTCCAAGCCACACCCCTAGCCCTATTTTTTTTTAATAGATTTCTTTTATAATCTGAAAAAGCAAACGCTAGAGGGAGACAGCAGTGATGTACAGTAGGAAAAGCAGCTAGACAGTGCCCCAGGGTCATGAGCTGCTCTGCCCCAGGTCACGGCACTGAGACCTAAGGTGCCCTTCGGCTTCCTACGAGGTGGCATTGTGGTGCAAGTGATGCCTGGACCTGGTGGTACCCAACACACATCGGGCACTTCCTGGGTGCGGGCATCTCAGAACCTCTCATGGATTTCATGGACTCCTTCCAAGACCCTGTGAGGTAGGAACTCCTGCCATGCCCATTTTAGAGATGAACAACCTGAGGCCTAGGGAAGATGGCTTACCTGAAGTTGCTCAGCTGTTAAGCAGCAGGGCCAGGGGACCCTCTCCTCTTTGTAAGGAGCCTTTCTGTCCACCACATCTGACTTGTGAGACTCAAGGCCTGGGCTGCAGTGCCAGCCCTGCATTTACTCTGAGCTAAAGCAATCTTGGGCTCTTGCTTTCCTGCACAGCCTAGAGCCCACGTGTCTGGTGGTCCTCAGCTAGAGTGTTTTCTCAGCAGGTTCTAGGGCAGGGCAGGGCCTGGTATTCTCCTGTTTAGGAAAGGAAGACCCAAACTGCAGTCTAAACACTACAGAATTTAAACTGCTCATTGCTTTGTAAGTGCGTCATCTCCCTTGTGCCCTATTTAATTTTCAAAGGTAATTAGGAACTCAACTCCACTGTACCTCTGCATTCGGGGATCCCAGCTCAGGCTGCTGGATGGATATTTAGTTGACTGAACAAACCCTCTTTGAGACCTAAACACCTCTGAGGACCTTCCTAAGGAGAAAAGAGAAAATGCTTTTGAACCAAAATATTGCATCAAATGATGTCCAGCTCACCATCTAATTATGCCTTCTTTTTTTTTTCTTTCTTTCTTTCCCTCTCTTTCTCCTTCCTCCCTCCCTCCCTCCCTTCCTCTCCAGTGCTTGGGATGAATCCCAGAGCCTTGTGTGTGCATGCTAAGCAAGCACACTACCACTGGGACACACCTTCAGCCTTCCTCCCCCGCTCCCCATTTTTGACTAGGGTCATATTATAGGCAGAAAAAAGCCATTGACATCTCTGCAGGAGTCAGAAGCTTGTAAGATGGTAGTGTGTGTTTTCCCTGGACGCCTGTTGTGGGTAGATGCTCCACTGTGGGCTTTGGTTGTGTGTTGACTGGTGCTTTCTGCCGCCCCCGCCCTCCCTTGCTGCACTATTTAGGAGAGGGGCCGAAGACCTGGGAAAGGCAGGGCTTGATGGGATCTGCTCTTGGAGGGGCTCTTCTGGGAAAACCAGAGTTTTATTAGGCATAGTTCAGAATAGTACCAACACAAAGGCATGGCTTTAACTTTATACACTCTTGATCATCTTGGCATCCAGCTAACAGCAGACACCATACTCGGGTCACAGAATTTCTACTTATGGTGAGTAAAAACCAGTGGGAACTTGAGGAATATAGGGAAGGGGGAGGCAATGTGAGGAGAAACAAAGGAATGACATTAAAGAAGAAACAAAGCCAGGACAGGGTGGTAGAGGACTGAAGTCCAGCCACTTGGGAAGCTGAGGTGGAGTGTCCCTCGAGTCCAGGAGTTGGAGGTCAGCCTCAGCAACATAGCAAGCTTCCATCTTGAAAACAAAGTCAAGTGCAGTGGCACACACCTGTAATCCCAGTACTCGGGAGGCTGAGACAGGAAGATTGCAGCCTTGAGACCAGTGCAAGGTAATTTAGACCCTGTTTCAAATAAAAGATAAAAGGGTTGGGGGGTAGATTGGAGGTAGAATGCCCCTGAGTTCAATGCTCAGTTCCACCCCAAAAGAAAGCAAACAAACAGACAAAACAACCAAAACAGAATGAGAGAAGGTCAAGAATCCATGGAGAATGTTGATTTCCTTTTGCATGACATGTCCAGAGTAGGCAAATCTGTATGGAGAGTAAATTAGGGGTTGCCTAGCGATGGGGAGGTTAGTGGGGTGATGACTAAGGGGTGCTGGGTTTCTCTTTGGGGTAATAAAATGTTTTAAAATTGTGTGGAACTCTAAATATATTAAGTCACTGAATTGGACAGGGTCAATTGTGAATCATATGGTATATGATTTACATCTCAGTACAGATGTTAGGGGGAAAAATCAGTCATCATCATATAAAGGGGACATGGTAGACAATGCCAACTGAGGGCACTTTTTTTTTTTTGCGGTACCAGAGATTGAACCCAGGGTCGTTCTACCTCCGCGCTATGCCCCCGGCCCTATTTTTTATACTTTATTTTGAAACTGGGTCTCACGAAGTTGCGGAGGGCCTCACTAAGGAGGGGGGGGGAGAGAGAGAGAGAGAGAGAGAGAGAGAGAGAGAGCTGCGGCTGGCCTTGAACCCGGATCCTCCGGTCTCCGCCTCCCAAAGTACTGGATTACAAGCGTGCACCACTACGCCCGGCTGAGGGCACTTATTGATATGGCTTATTATGGTTTGAAAGTAAAATGTCCCCTGGATCTCATTCTCTTCAGAGAACAGGCAGGGCATGGCTGGAGGTGGGTCCCTGGGGGTGTGGCCTTGGAACTACATACATGCCTTGCCTCCTCCCTTTGTTCTCTGCTCCCCACTATTATGCCCTAAGGACCTGCAGTCCCAACTTCTGCTTGAAAACTGGTCTAACATGGACTGAAAATCTCCAGAACTGTGAGCAAATAAACCTTTCTTCCTCCAAGTTTCTGTATCAGGTGTTTAAACCACAGCAGTGAGAATCCTGACTAAAACAGAAATTAGTACCAGAGATGTGGGGTCACTGCTGTATCTAGACCTGACTATGCGGACTGTGAATCTTTGTAACTGGTTTATAAAAGGAAGTCGGAAGGGCCAGAATGCTGATAGAAAAGTGGATAGTAAAGACTGTGTTCATGTTTAGAGGGCAAAGAGGACTTCATAGGGAAACGGATTAGAGCCCACATATGTCACATTCTGGCAAAGAACTTATCAGCATTTTGCCCATGTCTGGAAACTTTGTGTGAAGCCAAATTTAAATGGGATGGAGTGATTGACCTGGTGGAGGAAATCTCCAAACAGCAAAGTATCCAGACTGAATTATGGTTATTAATTGCAGCTTATAGCTATTTATATGAAAATTAGGAGGAGAAAGCAAAGCAGAGATTTTACAGATTTGCAGTTTGGCCAGAAAGGCACATATAAAATTGGGGCCCAAAGAAATGTGGTTGACGAGGAAAGCAAGATGGCTGCAGGAAGATGGAATGCGCTTGGCTACAGCAACTTAGTGATACCCTGTTTCCAAATAAAAAATAAAATAGAGCTGGGTGTGGTGGCGCACACCTGTACTCCCAGTACTTAGGAGGCTGAGATAGGAGGATCACAGGTTTGAAGTCAGTCTCAGCAACTTAGTGAGGTTCTCAGCAACTTAACAAGACCCTGTTTCCAAATAAAAAATAAAATAGGGCTGGAGGTAGAAGGCCCCTGGGTTCCACCCACAGTAACACACACACACACACACACACACATGTACATGGAGATGTATCTCGGAGGTAGAATGCCCTTGGGTTCAATCCACAGCACCACAAAGAAAAAAAGTTTGCCAGTCAGATGTTTAGATCACATCAGTGAGAATGCTGAGACACGGCCTCAAAGGGCAGCTAGAATTCAAGGCTATGTGCAATGGATCAAGATGGAAAGTTTGAAGCCGGGCGTTGTGGCGCACGCTTGTAATCCCAGTACTTTGGGAGGCGGAGACCGGAGGATCCGGGTTCGCGGCCAGCCTCAGCTCTCTCGCTCTCTCTCTCTCTCTCTCCTTAGTGAGGCCCTCCGCAACTTCGTGAGACCCGGTTTCAAAATTAAGTATAAAAAATAGGACCGGGGGCGTAGCGCGGAGGTAGAACGCCCCTGCGTTCAATCCCCGGTACCGCAAAAAAAAAAAAAAAAAAAAAAAAAAAGATGGAAAGTTTGTCTCAGATAATCAGCACTACAATGGCTGGGGGTGATTACTGCCAGGTGGAGCACTGGCTCCAGCAAGGACAGCATTCTCCATGGTGTTCTACACTCTGGACATTTAATGCATACTTACTGGAAGCTGGGGAAGTGTCACAAGAAGCTTTACCGGCATCTGGACCCACTGACGCTCACCACCAGGAGTCCTGGAGAAGAGAGGAGCCTGAAAGGCTGGTGGCCGGAGGAGTCGGTTCCTTTTCTCCCTCACCTGGTCCTTTGCTGCTGTTGGACTATGAGTCACACACCATCTGGGACTTAGAGCCTCAGCGACTTGACTGCTGCCAGGCAAAATCTGTTTGCAGGAAAGAACTGTGCAACTAGGGACCTACCAGGAATTCTTACCAGAGTTCACAACTTTATTCATTTTTATTGACAGTTTCTTTCATGAACGTGTAGCCCCTACACACCTCTGTTACAATATTCACTTTCCTATCAGAATCCCCCCTCCTTGCTGATGCCAGCAGGGACCTCAAGGACTGCCACACGGGCACTGGAGAACACGCGAGTCCGGGGTCGGGGGCCCCTGCATGTTCTTCAGGACTCGAGTGAGAGTGAGAAGGCTCCCGTCTACCCCAAGAAGGCGCTTCAGAAACGACGTCTTCAAACACTGGGCCTTAGTCTCTCCTCAAATTTTGTCTTGGACCTCAGACCTTTAGGTATACAGTAGCCATGTTCCCTGTCCCCAAAGGGCTTTCCCAGATCTTCTATGTCACCCTTGCCCACACCGCTGCGCCCCATACCTCACTTCCCTGTCGCCTCCCCCTGTGCTTCCTGAACTCAGGGGGCTTCAGCCCCAGGCCCAGCCAGGCGGCCCCTGAGGAAGCCTAGGCCACCGCCCTCCCCTCGGCCAGAACATGAGCTCGGGATTCCACCCTTCTCCTGCCTGCACTGTGAGGCTTCCCATCACACATTCCTGTCCTTTCTCTCTCTCTCTTTTTTTTTTTTTTGTGGTACTAGAAAATGAAGCCAGGGGCATTCTACCTCTGAGCTATGCTCTCAGCTCTATTTTATTTTTTATTTTGAAGCAGGGTCTCAGTAAGTTGCTGAGGCTGGCCTGGAACCTGTGACCCTCCTGTCTCAGTTTCCCAAGTACTGGGATTACAAGCATGTGCCACCATCCCTGACTGTCCTGTCTCTTCCTAAAAATGACCTGAGGCCACTTGAAGGCCCGTTTGGCACTCAGCCTCCTCCTTCAGGGAAACAGCTCACCTCAAGGATGGATTCCCCGAAGGCCTCCCAGGACTCCGCTGCCCTCCCAGCTCCCAGCTGGCCCCCAAGGTTCTCCCCGCGCTGAGCTCTGGCTCCCTCCCCATCCGCATCTCCCTCCTGGTGCTCACCCCACAGGCTGCTTCCTTCCCTGGGACTGTGATGTCCCCAACCACAATAATATGGCCCAGAAAACTGGCTTCTCTGTTGGCCCACGCTCACCTCCTCAGGGGTCTCTCTGGGCGGCAGCCTGCTCTGTATTTTCATAGCCTGGGAGAGCCTCTCCTCAGCCTTTATATCTTACACGACCATCCTCACCCCATTTGCTAATTTTTCACTCTTACTAGATGTTAAGCTCCTTGGTGGATGAAGCCATGCCATGCACAACATATTTTTTGTATCCCAAATGCCTGACACAAAGTATTTACAAAATAAATGCTGAATAAGTGGATGAATGAATCGCACGGCTGTTAGCTCCTGGGAATGGGCAGAGGATTCTTGTGGGGACACAAGATGACCAGATGGTCATACCGAGAAAAGTTAAGGGGGAAGTCTAGGATCAGAATCAAGATGTCTACATTTTATTTATTTTTGACAGGGGGTCTCGCTATGTTGCCCAGGCTTCCCCTAAGCTCCTGGGCTCATGTGATCATCCTACCTCAGACTCTCTAGTATCTGGGACTTGCTGGGCATGCTCCTTAGTAGCTGGGCTTGCTCCACCATGCCTGGTTAAGATGTCTACATATTTTTTGGTACTGTGGATTGAACTCAGAAGCATTCTACCTCCAGTTGACACCCTCAGTCCTTTTTATTTTTTGTTTTGAAACAGGGTCTCCCTAGGTTGCTGAGGCTGATCTTGAACCTGCGATCCTTCTGTCTTAGCCTCCCAAGTACTGGGATTACAACTTTGTGCTACCACGCCTGGCAAGATGTCTACATTTTAAAGGTAGATGCTTCACACATGAACACACACACACACAGACATATATGTATACACACGTATGCCACACGCGCTCGTACACCCTCTCAAGGCTCGGGCCTTGGGAGGCTCTAGGAGGTGGCCTGCCCTTCTGCAGCTGGCCCCTCTGAATCCACACTGTCCCAGCCAGAGTTCTTCTGAAGCTCTTGGAAAAAAAGCTGCCGCTGGAGGCTCCTCAGGTTCCGCAGATCCTCAGGAGAGAACTGCTGGGCCGACTTCCCCAGGTCCTGCTCCTCCTCCTCCATTTCCCCGAGCCCGTCAGGGGGCTGCGGGGAGCTCCTGGAGATGTAGCCCTGATCGGACTGCACAGACTGCCGCTGCTCCTCCTCAGGGGGCATGGAGGGGTCCTTGAGGACCAGCTCAGGTCCCTGCCACCCCTCCTGGGCCAGACTCTGCTGCAGGAGCGAGAGCATCAGGCCTTCCAGCTGCTCTCTCTTGTCATCTGGGAGGTGGCCGGGTGACCCCATCGGAGTGCTGCAGAGGTGCGAGTCCCCGGAGTTAGTGGGGAGGAAGAGAATGCTGTTTCCCTGGGGGCCACAGTCCCCCAGCAGTGGGCAGGCCTCGCCCTCTTCTGCCACGGCCAGCCGGCTGGCTGAGCTGCTCCCCTCAGCAAGGACGTCCACAGTGTGAGCTGCAGGTATGATCTGCTCCCCCGGGAGCACAACGGTTTGGAGGGCCTGGGCCGCCAGCTCCCCCTGGGGCTGCAGTTGAGGTCCCAGCCTTGACATTCCCCTTCCTTCCTTGCCCATGCGTATGTCTACCACCAGGCAGCCCTCGGAGGCAGGTTCCTGCACCAGGGGCTTCTGCTTCACGATCCCTCTCCCCGGTGGCAGCAGTGGCTCTTCAAATACCTCTTCATCCAGGGACGGGAGGTCCAGGTCATCGGCCGAGCAAAGGTTCTCGCGCTCAAACCAGTCAGGACACTGGGCCTGCCAGTCCTGGAACCTCTCCACGGCCTCCTTGAGCTGCCAGCCGCTGGGGCTCTGCAGATAGTTTTCCCCCGTGAGCTCCCCGACGCAGTGCATCCGGCCAGGCTCAAACATCTCCAGGTCCTGGATCCGGAAGTACACCTCCTCAAACTTATCCATGAGAGGATACCGGGAGGTGATGTGGAAGAGGTCGGGGACATCGCTCTCGCTGCTAATGCCAGTGAAGTAGCAGACGATGTAGGTGCCAAAGCAGGCTGGCTTCTTGAAGTCAGGCAGGATCATGTTCATGGCGGCTGTGAAGAGGTCCCCCGTGAGCTTCCAGCGGTCACACCGCAGCTGGATGGCCGATTCCTCCCAGCCCAGCATGGCCTGCCACTTGGCCCGGGTGCCTCGGGAGCACAGGATAATGATTTTGGAGTTGCTCTCTACCATTTCCTGCTTCTGGCGGCCCACCCAGGTCATGACCCCCACCTCTGAGATGACCTGTTCTTCCAGGAGGTCAAGGGCTACTTCGGTGCCACAGGTGGTGAGCAGGAACTGGGCAAACTTTAGGACCACATCCACGTAGAGAGGGTGGTCAGCTGAGTAGACGATCCAGACTTTTCTGGGCTTCAAGGGCGGGGGGGTCAGGTCAGTGGCAGGCAGGACATCTAAGGGAACCAAGGGAAGGAAGACCACACGCTTAATCCTCATGCTTAATCCCTAGGCCCAGGGTGGTGCCCCCTGCTAGTCAGACTGCAAGGGGCCCAGTGCAGAGCGTGGCCAGCAGTCTAAGAAAGGCAACCGGGGCCTTCCAGAGTAAGTCGAATGTTGCTATCTACCTTGTTTGGCTGCCTGAAAAAAATCAGCTTGGTGCCTTGTTTGGATAAATCCTTTTCTCTCTCTCACATTCCTTTCTGGCCTTTAGCCTATGTTTCCATAACTTTAACTGGAAAAAGAAAAAGGCACAAAGACCTGCTCAGCAAAGGGCCTCTTTTTTTTTCTTTTTTTCTTCAATCTAGAGATTGAACCCAGGGGCATTCTACCTCTGAGTTACACCACCACCCCTTTTTATTTTTTTTGTGTGGAACTGGGGATGGAATCCAGGGGCATTCTGCCTCCGAGCTACACTCCCAGCCCTATTTTTTTTTTTATTCTTTGTTTTGAAACATGGTCTCACTAAGTTGCAGAGGACCTCACAAGTTGCTGAAGCTGGCCGCGAACCTGTGATCCTCCCGTCTCAGCTTCCCAAGTACTGGGATTACAAGTGTGCGCCACCACGCCCAGCTTCCACCCCTTTTTATTTTGAAACAGGGTCTCACTAAGTTGTGGAGGCTGGCCTCAAATCTATGATCCTCCTGTCTCAGCCTCTCAAGTACTGGGATTACTGGCATGCGCCACAGTGCCTGCCTGGGAAGGACCTTTTTTCACGTAGTATGGTGTGCTCACCTTCCTTT
Source organism: Glis glis (assembly GCA_004027185.1). Classification (NCBI taxonomy): domain Eukaryota; kingdom Metazoa; phylum Chordata; class Mammalia; order Rodentia; family Gliridae; genus Glis; species Glis glis. Next base: position 24,032 of record PVJS01024394.1, read on the forward strand.
TCTTGTCTGAGTGATTAAAACCATGATGTCTCAGGCTTTCCTGTTGGGGCACCCTGAAATCCATCTGTGTGGGGTGCTGGAAGGTGGGTCCTAACGATGGGGTCTCCTGGAGGGACTCAGGAGTCAGATCACACAAGGCAACCCACTCATCTATTCTGAGAACCTGCCACCTGCCTTTAAAAACAAGCACACAGCTGGGCGTGGTGGCGCACTTATAATCCCAGTACTTGGGAGGCTGAGACAGGAGGATCGCAGGTTTGAAGTCAGCCTCGGCAACTCAGTGAGGCCCTCTGCAACTTAGTGAGACCCTGTTTACAAATATGAAATAAAATCAGGCTGGAGGTATAACCCAGTACCACAAAAAAATAAATAAAACCAAGCACACACGTGTAAACAAGCCCACACAGAACAGGAATACTGACCGGTGTATTTGGTGTCATTTCCATATTTTTCAGGAGGAGACCCTAAAAGAAAAAGAAAAAGAAATACATGGGCACGGCTCTTTTGAAAGAGAAACAGGTACCAGCTCACATGATGCCTGACGGGAGTGCTGCCCCCTCCCCCCACCAAAGGGCAAGCAACACAGGGGCGGCCCCTGCAGGTGGTCGGCAGATGCTCTGGGTCTTTGCAGGGAGACCACTGGGCGAGTCCTGGGCTGGCCACTATATACCTGTGACCAGGTAAGGTTACTAGTACCTCTGAAACTCAGTTTCTTCCTCTGTGAAACAGGTCTGGAGTGGGCATCTGATGGGATCCTGTATGTGATCTTGCCTGTTGTACACACTTGTTCAGCTGGGGTCCCAATGATTATTTGTGGCCCTGATCCAGCTGGAACCCCAGGCCAGTGCAGGGGGCTTCCTCCTGGGCCCCTTGCTGTGGTTCAGGTTCCCTAACCTCCCTGCAGTTTGGCCTCTTTGTACAGACTCCACTGGAGTGAAAGCTCTTTCCCAGCAGCATCCTTGCAGGAGGCAGACAGCTTCTGACACTTCTTTCTAGAAGCAGCCCCCACTTGCCTACTTATGACACTTCCTCCTGGTATTTTTGTGGGGAAGAAGGGGAACAACATACTCAGGCAATTTTCCCCCTTGGGCATGCGATGAAAAAACCACAAGGAGGAGTTATCTCCCCTCCCTTCACTGTGCAGTTGGGATGAACAGAATCCACAGATGGCCAGGCAAAAGGTTTAGTCGTTTTGTTTTATTTTTTTGAGGTACTGGGGAATGAACCTAGGGTCATTCTACCTCTGAGCTATACCCCCAGCCCTATTTTATTTTGAAACAGGGTCTTACTAAGTTGCAGAGGGCCTTGCTACATTGCTGAGGCTGGCCTCAAACCTGTGATCCTCCTTTCTCAGCCTCCCAAGTCCTGGAATTACAGGTGTGCGCTGTCATGCCCAGCTTATTTCATTTATTTATTTTGCGGTGCTGGGAATTGAACCCAGGGCCTTGTACATGCTATGCAAGCACTCTAGCACCGTAAGAGACTTGGAACTTTCATTTAAATCCTCACTCTTTGGGTCTTTTCTCAGTCTAAGACAGTCTAAGCACTAGTGAGCATTCTCTGTTCCTTCACTTGTGCGCGGTGTGCAGCGCTTCAGAAAACGGTTAGCAGTGCAGCAGTAGCAAGGGCACGGCTGTGGGAGAACGCGTGCCTGGCATGCAGGAGCCCTGGGTTCCATTCCCAGCACCGCAAAAAGAAAAAAGAAATAAGTACAATAGCAGAAATGACACAAAAAGCTCCCTGACAACTACAGAGAGCCTTATACACACTTTTTTTTCCCCCTGCTGTACTGGGGATAGAACCCAGGGCCTCACCACTGAGTTCCAGCTCCAGCCTGACAGACTCAGATTTTTTTTTTTTTTTGTGGTACTGGGGATTGAACCCAGGGGCATTCTACCTCTGAACTATACCCTCAGCCCTATTTTTTGTTCCTTATTTTTGAAACAGGGTCTCACTAAGTTGTGGAGGGCCTCACTAAGTAGCCGAGGCTAGCCGCGAACCTGTGATCCTCCTGTCTCAGTCTCCCAAGTACTGGGTTACAAGCATGGGCCACCATGCCCTGCCAGACTCAGATTTTATAAAGCACTAGCTGACATGTTATTTCACCCTGGCAATAATCCTCCACAGCCAGACATTTCCAAATTGGGTGATACTGCCCCCTGGTGGGCACTAGAACAAAATATAGACACATAAAAGAATGCCAATTAGTCACTGTATCAGTTCTATTTCTTTTTTTCTTTTTTGGTACTGGGGAGTGAACTCCCAGTACTGGGGCATTCTACCTCTGAGCTACACCCCCAGCCCTATTTTTAAATTTTTATTTTGAAACAGGGTCTCGCTAAGTTGCTGAGAGTCTCACCACTTGCTGAGGCTGTCCTAGAACCTGCAATCCTCCTGTCTCAGCCTCCCAAGTACTGGGATTACAGGCATGCACCACCATGCCTGACTTATAGTTGCCATTTTGCAAGAGAAACCTGAGGCTCAGAGAATTAAGTGACTGCTCAAGTGGTCAGTGGTGGAGCTGGTCTTGGAGCCCAGCTCAGCCTGGCGCCAGGTTCTAGGCTCCTGACAATTGGGCTCACGTGTGGAGTAAGAGAGGCCATGTGTACACATGGCTTGAGATGACAGGGCTGGATTGAAGGGTGACCTCCAGTGCAGCCTTACAGAGAAGGTCCAGGGTGAGATTGGAACAGGAAGAAGAAGGGAGGATGTAGGGAGGACGTGCAGCACAGGGGAAGCCCAGGCTGCAGAGCCTCTGCCTCTTACCAGGTAGCCTCCAAGTCTTGCAGACAATCAGCAGGATGACAGAGCCCACCAGCAGGATGGAGATGCCCGTGATAAAGGCGTATACCCACAGGGGTATATAGTCTGTGGCGAGCAGAACAGTGTGAGTGATAGGCAGGGGTCCCCAGCCCTGTTACCCAGCCCCTGGGCTCTATTCCCTCTGGCCTGCACCAAGACACACTCATGATCTCACACCGCCCCCCTGCACCCCACCCTGCCCCTGACTGGCCTCAGTTTCAGCCATGTCTGCCTGGCTCAGTAAGAGGCTCAGTCAGGGACTCCTGTGGCCCCCGGGGAATGTCCACTGACACCGGGGGAAGGAAAGCCAAGCTTACCTGCAGTTGAGACTGCAATGAGGACAAAAGAGAAAAGAGAAATGGTATTCTCAACTGCTAGCTTTAATTACAAAACCCGGCACTAATGTCCACTGAGGGCCACAACCACCTTGCCCCGACCCGCACTCTAGCCGTGGGTCAGATTGCAGGCAGCCACCTGCAGGAAGCGCTTCAGCTGTTGGTCTAAGAGACACTGTACCGCCCCCCTTGAGAGGTTGGCTCCCTTCTAGCTCAGTGCCACGTCTGCTGCTGTCTGGTCAGCAGGTGGTAGTGACCTCCTGGGACTTGGGGGCACGTGGCTTCTGAAGGAGAAGCCAGTGATGGCACAGGGGAATGCAGGGGCTGCTGAGTCCCACAATCAGCTAGGAAGCTGGGGCACTGCCAAGACCTTAGCGTGTGATCTTGGACACATTATTTAATGTCTCTGTACCTCAGTTTCCTCATCTGGGAATCTGGGGTGGGAGAAGTCTGTACTTCATGATATTGTGAACCGTGGTTTTGGAAGGATTAAAAGCAGGTAGTATGTGAAAGCACTTTGGTTCTATGTGGTGTCTACCTATGTCTCTGTGACAGCAACAATCCCATCTTCCAGTCAAGAAAGCTGATGACCAGCTTGGTCAAGAACTCTGCCCAAGCCTGCACAGCTCATGAAAGGCATTGGGAGTCCAACCCAGGAGAGTGTCCCCATGTGACATTAAACTTCCCCACCCCCACTGCTAGGACAGGTCAGGATGGAGCTCAAGCAGATGACTGTCATCATGCTTACACAGACATGGCCCAGGGCAGCCAGCTCCCTCCTACCTGTGGTCGGCGGGTCTTCCGGGCAGGGGACAGTCACAGCATGTCTGAGACAGTCATTGAGGCAGCTGCTGAAGAAGGGCTGGACCTGGAGAGCAGAGGACAAGCAGGGAAGAGGGGCTCGAGAGGTGGGGAGAGGCACCCCCGCCCTGTGCTTTCTCAACAGCAGAGGCCACTGTGAGTAACGGACCCTGGGTGTCTGGGCCAGGATCTCCATGTGGCTGTTGAGCTGGGCACAATGATGCATGCCTGCAGTCCCAGCTACTTAGGAGGCCAAGGCAGGAGGAGAGCTTGAGGCCAGGTATTGGAGACCAGTCTGGGTAACATAGGGAGACCTCCAACTAAAAAAAAAAAAACCAACAATAGCAAAAACCAGGTATGATGGCACATGCCTGTAATCCCAGTATTTGGGAGACAGGAGGATCACAAGTTTGAGGCCAGCCTCAGCAACTGAGAACCTGTTTCAAAATAAAAATTAAAAGGGCTGGGAATGTGGCTCAGTGCTAGAACACCACTGGGATCAATCCCTAATGTCACAAAACAAAACAACAAAAAGAAATAGACCTTTTTATGCAGCTGTTAGACCGGGTCTCCTATCCATGTGAGAGGTCAAAGGTCCCCTGTCCAGGTGGGGCTGGCAGGACAGGGCAGGTGAGAGGCAGGGATGGAGCTTGACCAAGGGAACCACAGACAGAGCAGTACTGGGTGCAGGGAGGGCGCAGGTCAGGAGCTGCCCTCCTTGCTCACCTCGCCCTCCAGCAGGAAGGCCCACAGCGCATGCTCTCCCA
>PVJS01024395.1:0-28713 GCA_004027185.1 Glis glis
GAGAGGAGAAGCCGCTCTCAGTGCTGGAGACGGCCACGTGCTCCTGAGGACAGGGTCAAGCACAGACTCAAGTTCATGCCCTCCAGCGTCACCTGTCCTGAGTAAGCTTCTTCTTGGTGTGTGTGTGTGTGTGTGTGTGTGTGTGTGATACTGGGGACTGAACCCAGGGGTGTTCTACCTCTGAGCTACACCCCCAGCCATATTTTATTTTTTATTTTGAAACAAGGTCTTGCTAAGTTGCTGAGGGCCTCGCTAAATTGCTGAAGCTGGCCTCAAACATGCCATCCTCCTGTCTCAGCCTTCCAAGTACTGGGATTATAGGCATGGGCCACCACTCGCAGCTAAAATAGCTTGTTAGCAATTTTAAAATATTAACTATATGCTGAGATAATATTTTACACATTGGATTACATAAAATGTAGTGCTGAAATTAATTTCACCTGTTTCTTTTGCTTTTTAAACTATGGATAGAATTATAATTATTATAATTATTTGGTACTGGGCATTCTACCTCCAACCTACACCCCCAGCCATTTTTATTTTCTATTTTAAAACAGGGTCTCACTCAGTTGCTGAGGCTGGCCTCAAACCTGAGATACTCCTGGCTCAGCCTCCCAAGTACCAGGATTACAGGTGTGTATCACCATACTCAGATTATGACTAGAAAATTTAAAGTTAACATTTGTGGTTCACATTACAGTTCTATTGTTCAGAGCTGGTACAGACATAATCTCATTTGTTCATATATAAAATAGGAACTTGGAGAAGTGGAGCCATTGACTGTCAGTCATAGCCAGAGCAGAGTGGGATGGGAAATCAGGTCAATTTGTGCCCTGAACCCATGGTGACCTACAGCGCTCCCCTCAGCCCCCTGGCCTAACATTTGATCTCTTCCAATGTCACATCCCCCCCCCCTTTTTTGGTTAGGGGATAAAACCCAGGACCTCATGCATGCTGAGTAAGTGCTCCACCACGGAGCTCCACCCCAGCCCCACAGCCCCTCTTGAGTCCTCAGGCAGTCTTCAGTGGAGACCTGAAGTGTGCTAACCGGCCTGGTGTGGGGACACGGGGGTGGGGACTTCCTGAGGGATGATTAAGTCAAAATCTGTAGGATGAGTAGGAACAAGCCAGGTGAAGGAGGGGGAAGAGTGTTTTAGGCAAAGAGAACGGCATATGCAAAGGCTCTGAGAGAGCCTGGTAACTGAGGATGTAAATGTAGCTCTGCCTGGGCATGGCGGCGCACCTGCAATCCCAGCTGCTCAACAGGCAGCTCGCCTGGACAACCTGGAGAGACCCTGTCTCAAAATTTTAAAAAGGGCTGGGGATGTGGCTTGGTAGTAGAACATTTGTCCAGCATGTGCTAGGCCCTGGGTTCAATCCCCAGAGTCCCCTCCAAAAAAACGTGTAGCTCTGTGTGGTTGGAGCCGAAAAGTGGGGAGTGAGTGAGGTCAACTGAGCTCAGAGCCTACAGACCCCAGGCTTTAACCTGAAGGCCAGAGGGGGCAGGGGGCAGATTTAGACGGAGGAGGGACCTTACCAAGTTTGTTTTTGGAAAGATAAGACTGGCTGGAGTGTAGAGAACTCCTATTCTATGAGAGAAAATAGAGCCAGAGGGAAAAGGGTTTGTTCGTGGTCATATAACAGACAAGTCAAAGGGGAACCTCCCATTAAGACAGGAAGACGGGGCTCAAGAAACCAGAAAGGTTGCTTCTCAAGGAGGCACTGGCACTGGGTGTCCACTAGATGGCAGAAAAGGCTGGGTCAAACTCCAGGGTCTTCCTGCAGGGGCTCGACCCTGCTTTTCCACAAGCCCTCGTGTTCCCCCTGGTCTGGACACAAAGGAGCTGGTCTCCAGACCTTCTTGTCCCTGTCCCAGATCAGCAAAGAGAGCCTTAGGTGTCAGAAGACTCAGAAAGGGACCCCTAGCTCTAACTCCCCTCTGCCCTTGACCTTGGGCAAATTCACAGACAAAAATGTGTTTGATGGGTGTGGTGGCGCACATCTGTAATCACAGGTTCGAGGCCAGCCTCAGCAATTTAACAAGACCCTCAGCAATTGAGCAAGACCTTGTTTCAAAAATAAAAAGAGCTGGGGGTGCCCGGCATGGTGGTGCAAGCCTGTAATCCCAGTACTTGGGGGGCTGAGACAGGAGGATCACAGGTTAGAGGACAGTCTCAGCAACCTAGTGAGACCTTGTTTCAAAATGAAAAATTTAAAAAGGGGTTGGGGTGTGGTATGAAGGTAATCTTGGATTCAATCTGCAGAACAAAAAAAAAAAAGAAAGAAAAGAAAAGAAAAGAAAAAAGGAAGAAGAACCAAAAAACCAAACAAACAACAATAACAAGAAAATTGTGCTTGAGAACTTAAGTCCTTGGCTGTAGAAATAGGAGAGTTAACCAGGAGCCAAACTTTGTATTCAGACCTCCCTCTGAACCTCTCTCCCTCTCCCTCTTTTTCCAGTGCTCAGAATCGCACCCAGGGCCTTGCACGTGCTAGGCAAATGCCTCCACTGCATCCCCGGCCTTCCTCTGAACTTCTTGATGTTCCTGACATACCTCCCCTTACCTACCCTTTTCATTGTGTTGCATGAGTTAGATCCCCAGGGTCTCTCAAAGGCCCCAAGGGCCAGGCAGCCCCAAGAGGAAGGAAGGGGGTACGAGCTCAGGTCTCTGAGTTAGAGCAACACAGATAGCTGAAACCTCAGCTAAGGAGCCCTGTGTGGAATGAAAAGGTGGCTAAGGGGTGGAGCTCTGGCGAGTCCCATCTCCTCCCTGTGTCTCCACCAGGAAGTGGGGTGAGAAGCTCCTGCCCTTGGTGTCCCTGCCTCGCCCTACTGGGCAGGATTGCCAGATGTAGCAAAACAAAACAAAACAAAACAAAAACTCAGGATGCCCGGTTAAATTAGAATTGAAGTAATTTAAAAAATTTGTCCCATGCGTGGTGGTACACTCCTGTAATCCTAGTACTTGGGAGACTGAGGATTGAAGATTCAAAGCCAGTCTCAGCAACTTAGCAAGACCCTGTTTCAAATTTTTAAAATAATAATGATAATAATGGCTAGAGTTGTAGCTCGAAGGTAGAATGCCCCTGGATTCAATCCCCTGTACAAAAAAAAGTTATCTCACGTATTTTATCATAGCAACGGACAACTGACAAACACAGGAAGGTAGGCACGAGTCTCCCAGTCAGTAGAATACATCATGGGGGTTCAGCCAAAGTGAGTGACTTGCCGAGGCTGCCCAGTGACCGGGGAGTGAACGTACAATGTGGAAAAGGCTCTTCCGGGATTCTCAGTACCCCAGCAGGCTGGAATGTGCTGGAGAAATGAAAGGAGCCATATTCTGCTGCTGAGGAACTAGACATCAAGTCAGCTGCAGTGTCATCCTGCCTGGCTCTTGCCCTCAAGTCCCCAACTTAAATGAAGTCAAAAGTTGCTGTGTGCCAGTCACTGAAACGCTTTACTTCACTCACATGAACCCTCATGGCATAGTCTTTCATTATTTTCACTTTGACAATGGTGGTCCAAAAAGGCAAGAGAATGTGCCCAGGATCTTACAGAACATAAGGGAAAGGCTAGGACTAAACTTCAGGCCAGGCCCTGGCTTATTTCATTCTATCATAATGCTCTCCCTACACCTTAGAAAATCTACAGTGATAATTTTGTTTCTTCCTTTCTAAATGTGATCATTTCTATTTCTTTTTCTTGTGTTATTACATTGGACTTTCAGTAGCATTATAGGTACCCAGGGTGTGTTCCTCATTTTAGTGGAATATCTCTTTTTTTCTTTTTCTTTTTTTTTGGGGGGGTGCTGAGGATTGAACCCATGAGTATTCTACCTCTGAGCTATGCTCCCAGCTCCTTTTTGTTTGTTTGTGTGGTTTTTTTTTTTTGTACTAGGGATTGAACCCAGAGGTATTCTACCTCCAAGCTACAACCCCATCCCATTTTTTATTTTTATTTTGAAACAGGGTCTCACTAAGTTGTGGAGGGCCTCACTAAGTAGCTGAGGCTGGCTGCGAACCCGGATCCTCTGGTCTCAGCCTCCTAAGCGTGCACCACCATGCCTGGCTTCAGCCTCAGCAATTTAGTGAGACCCTGTTTCAAAAAAAAAAAAATACATAAAGGGCTGGGGGTGTAGCTTGATGGTAGAATGCCTCTGGATTCAATCCCCAGTACCAAAACAAACAAACAAACATAGGACTGGAGGTGTAGCTTAGAGGTAGAGTATCTGCCTAGCATGTGTAAGACCCTGTGTTCATTCCTGGGCAACACACACAGTTATGGAACTGCAAGAGTAGGTTAGCTGGAAGTGATATGTGCATGTGTGTTTGTATCACTTTGAATCTCATTATGATGTATAATTACATTGTACCAATAAAAGTATATATATATAAAAGCTGGGTGTGGTGGTGCATACCTGTAATCCTAGTACTAGGGAGGCTGGGACAGGAGGATCACAGGTTCAAGGCTAGCCTTAGCAACTTGGTGAGACCATCAGAACTTAGCAAGACCCTATTTCAAAATAAAAAGGGCTGGAGGTGTACCTTGGAGGTAGAATAGCCCTGGGTTCAACCCCTAGTACCAAAAAAAGTGTAAATAACTCAAATATACATCATCTGAATGAAAAAAAAGTGTGGTATACGGTAGAATATTATCTAATCATAAAAAAGAATGAAATAGCCGGGCATGGTGGCAATGCCTGTAATCCCAGTACTTGGGAGGCTGAGACAGGAGGATCACAGGTTTAAGACCAGCCTCCACAATTTGGTGAGATCCTATTTCAAAAAAAGAAGGTAAAATAGGGCTGGGGTGTCGCTTAGAGGTAGAATGCCGCTAGGTTCAATTCCCAGCACCAAAAAAAGGAACGAAGTAGGGTTAACTGCTGCGTCATGTACAAACCTCAAGAACACTATGCTAAGTGCAAGAGGCCCCTCACCAAGGCCCAGCTAGTGTGTGCTCCTGCATACACTTGTGTATCATGTAACAAGCAACGATGAGGCACCTACACAATGATGGCCTCAGAAGATTAGAATGGAGCCGGGCATGTGGCACATATGCCTGTAATCCCAGCCACCAGGAGGCCAAGGTAGGAAGATGGCCAATTTGAGACTAGCCTGGGCAACTAGGTAAGACCCTGTCTCAAAAGAAAAGGCTGGGAAGCCGGGCGTGGTGGCGCACGCTTGTAATCCCAGTACTTGGGAGGCTGAGACCAGAGAATCCGGTTCGTGCTCAGCCTCAGCTACTTAGTGAGGCCCTCCGTACCTTAGTGAGACCCTGTTTCAAAAGAAAGAATAAAAAAAATAGGGCTGGGGGTGTAGCCCAGAGTAGAATGCCCCTGGGTTCAACCCCCAGTACCGCGAAAAAAAAAAAAAAAGAAAAGGCTGGGAATGTAGCTCAGTAATAGAGTAGTCCTAGGCTCAATCCCTAGTACCAAAAAAATTTTTTTTTAAAAGATTATAATGACTGGAAAATTCCTGTGGCCTAGTGATGCCAGACCCATCCTAAAGTTGCAGGACACACATTACTCATGTGTCAGTGATGATACTGGGTGTACAAACCTAAGGCACCACCAGTCATATAAAAGTATAGCACATACAATTATGTACATACATGATACTTGATAATGATAATAAATGACTATGTTCCTGGTTTATGCATTTACTATACTATTTATGATATTTTCTTTATTTGTGGTACTGGGGATTAAACCCAGAGGCATTCTACCTCTGAGCTCCACCCCCAGCCCTACTTTATTTTTTTATTTTGAAAGGGTCTCACTAAGCTGCAAAGGTCCTCACTAAGTTGCTGAGGCTGGCCTTGAACCTGCAATCCTCCTGTCTCAGCCTCCCAAGTACTGGGATTACAAGTGTGAGCCACCACAACCGGCTTTTATTTTTATTTATTTATTTATTTATTTATTTATTTTTGCGGTACCGGAGGTTGAACGCAGGGGTGTTCTACCTCCGCGCTACGCCCCCGGCCCTATTTTTTATACTTTTATTTTGAAACTGGGTCTCACGAAGTTGCGGAGGGCCTCACTAGGTAGAGAGAGAGAGAGACAGGGAGAGAGAGAGAAAGAGAGAGAGAGAGAGAGAGAGAGAGAAGAGCTGAGACTGGCCGCGAACCCGGATCCTCTGGTCTCCGCCTCCCAAAGTACTGGGATTACAAGCATGCGCCACCATGCCCGGCCTTATTTTTATTTTGAAACAGGGTCTTGTTAGGTTCCTGAGAGTCTCACTACTTGCTGAGGCTGGCCTTGAACCTGCGATGCTCCTGTCTCAGTCTCCCAAGTACTGGGATTACAGGCGAGGGCCACCACACCCGGCTATGTATGATTATTTTAGAGTGTACTCCTTTTTTTTTTTTTTTTTGCGGTACCGGGGATTGAACACAGGGGCGTTTTACCTCCGAGCTACACCCCCGGTCCTATTTTTTATACTTTATTTTGAAACCGGGTCTCATGAAGTTGCGGAGGGCCTCACTAAGTAGCTGAGGCTGGCCGCGAACCCGGATCCTCCGGTCTCCGCCTCCCAAGTACTGGGATTACAAGCATGTGCCACCACACCCGGCTAGAGTGTACTCCTTTTACTTACAAAACTGTTTGCTGTAAAACAGTAGACTGTGTTACGTGGCCTCATTCCCCTCACGCTGCGGGCATCTCTTGATTGCATCAAGAGGCCACAGCAAGCGACTGACCTGGGCCATTGGGCTTGTGTAAGCAGTCCAGTGATGTTTGTACAATGATGAAATTGCCTAACAACACATTTATCAGAAGGTGTCCCAGTTGTTAAGTAACATGTGTCTATATATGAAATGTATACAATAGATAACTCTATAGTGACCTAAAGTAGATTTGTTACTAGGGGCTACAGGGAGTCAGAATGACTGTTACTAGATTTCTTTGGGGGATGATGAAAATATGGTGGAACCAGTGGATAATGGTCACACAAATATGTACATTGTATACATTATTATTGTTATTATTGGGAATTGAACCCAGGAGTGTTCTACCTCCGAGTTCCATCCCTAGACCAATTTTATTTATCTATCTATTTATTTATTTATTTGGTACTGGGGATTGAACCCAGGGGCATTCTACCTCCGGGCTACACCCCAAGCCCTATTTTTTTTATTCTTTATTTTGAAACAGGGTCTCACTAAGTTGTGGATGCCTCACTAAGTAGCTGAGGCTGGCTGTGAACTCGGATCCTCTGGTCTCAGCCTCCCAAGTACTGGGATTACAAGCATGCACCACCATGCCCGGCTTCAGTTTTATTTTTTATTTGGAAACAGGGTCTCATTAAGTTGCTGAGGGCCTTGCTAAGTTGCTGAGGCTGGCTGTGAACCTGCGATCCTCCTGTCTTAGCTTCCCAGATACTGGGATTAAAGGCATGTACCACCATGCCTGGCTGGATATTGTATAGTTTAAATGAGTGAATTGAAGCCAGGTGTGTGGTGTACACCTTTAATCCCAGGATTTGCGAGACTGAGACTGGAGGATCACAGGTTTGAGGCCAGCTTCAGCAATGTAGCGAGACTCTCAACAACCTAGCAAGAACTGTTTCAAAACAAAAATTAAGCTGAGCATGGGCGCTTGTAATCCCAGTACTTGGGAGGCTGAGACAGGAGGATCGCAGGTTCGCAGCCAGCCTCAGTTACTTAGTGAGGCCCTCCACAACTTAGTGAGACCCTGTTTCAAAATAAAGAATAAAAAATAGGGCTAAGGGTGTAGCTCAGAGGTAGAATGCCCCTGGGTTCAATCCTCAGTGCCACAAAAAAAAAAAAAGAATTAAAAAGGGTTGGGGGTGTGGCTTGGAGGTAGAATGCCCCTGGGTTTAATCCCCAGTACTACAAATAAATTTAAAAAATAATGAAAAAAAAGGCTGGGGGTGTAGCTCAGAGGTAGAGTGGCCCTGGGTTCAATCCTAGGTAACACACACACACACACACACACACACACACACACACACAGGGCGAATTGTATGGCACGTGCATTGTATCTCCAAAAAGCTGTCGCATGGACAGGAAAACATCAGATGGGCTGCACTGGTCTGAGAGCTGGACTGGGGTGGAAGGCTCTGCTTCCAAGTGGCTCATTGACAAGGCCGCGGACAGCACACCTCAGTCGTTCCCTCACCTCATGGGGCTCTTCACAGGGCTACTTGAGTGACAATGGCCCAGCTTCCTCTGGTAAGTGCTCCCAGAGGAGGAGGAGGAACACACAATGTCTTTCAGGATCTCGTCTCAGAAAATATGTCACTTCCGCCACATTTTATTTGTTAGAAACAAGTCACTAAGTATAGCTCAGACTCAAGAGAGGGGTTTTAGGCTCCTCTGTTATTTATTTATTTAGTTATTTATATATATATATATATATATATATTTTTTTTTGCAGTACTGGGGATTGAACCCAGGGGCATTCTACCTCCGAGCTACACCCTCAGCCCTATTTTTTATTCTTTATTTTGAAACAGGGTCTCATTAAGTTGCAGAGGGCTTCACTAAGTAGCTGAGGCTGTCCTCGAACCTGTGATCCTCCTGTCTCAGCCTCCCAAGTACTAAGATTACAAGCATGCGCCACCACGCCTGGCTCAGCCTCTTCCATTTGAAGGGAGGAGTATCAAAGAATTTGAATACACTGTGTGTGTGTGTGTGTGTGTGTGTGTGTGTGTGTGTGTGTTGTTTTTGCAGTTTGCTGTACTAGGGTTGAACCCAGGCCTCATGCAACAGGGTCTTGCTAAGTTGCGCAGGTTGTCCTCAAACTTGCAATCCTCCTGCCTCAGTCTCTGGAGTCAGTGGGATTTTAGGTGTGCACCACCACACCTGGCCATTGTGCACATATTTTTAAACCACCATAGCTTCTAATATTGCTCAATAAAATAGAATGGTTTCTGTAATCTCTCTGACCTTTCCCTCTCTTCTGTCTTGCTTTTTTTCCTCCTCCTCCTCTTTCTCTTCCCCCTCTTCCTTTTCCTCTTCCTCCTTCTTTTTTGGTACTGGAGATTGAACTCAGGGGAATTCTACCTCAGAGCTATACTCCCAGCTCCTTTTATTTTGAAACAGGGTCTCACTAAGTTGCTGAGGCTGGCCTGGAACCTGTGATCCTCCTGTCTCAGCCTCACAAGTACTGAGATTACAGGTGTGTGCTGTTGTGCCTGGCACATTTTCTCCTTCCTTCCTTTCTCTTTCGGTATTGGGAATTGAACCCAGGGGCACTCTACCACTGAGCTACACCCCCTCCCTTTTTAGTTTTTTATTTTGAAACAGGGTCTCACTAAGTTGCTGAGGGTCTCGCTAAATTGCTGAGGCTGGCTTTCAACCTGTGATCTTCCTGTCTCAGTCTCCCAAGTACTGGGATTACAGATATGTGCCACCACGCCCGACTCCTCTCACCAATTTTGCTTTAATAAACTGTTGACCTGAGTGTAATGTGTTTCTTCCTGTCTACTGAGATGTTTAGATGGGTCTCATTCTTCATTCCCTCAGACCTAGGGTGGGCTTAGTTGAGCTCAGGTGTGCTGGGTACTGAATCCTACCTGGGAATCTGATAGGCATGGCCCTGAACCCACAGATTCCCGTCCCGTAGCTGGGATGTCCTGGAAGAAGGCTCTCTGACTTCCTCCGGCCACCTCTCTGGGTTTTCTCTCCTGGTCTGTAGCAGGCACTGCCCCCGCCAAACGGGTTGCTTGGGTCCCAGGTGTGGCAGCAATGGAGCAGCTGGCTGACAGCCTCCTGCTGCAGTGCCTTTGGGATCTGCGGCAGCACTGGATCAGAGGCCACTGTCCTCTTGGGAAGCCCCCAGTCCATGACAAGCACAGCCGGGTCACCAGGGAGGGCCTGGCTGTGCCTGCCCAGCTGGGGCTCCTCTGTGGGAAGCCTTTGCACAGAGCGCCCTGTCGGCTGGCAACTTTCCCAGCACAGCACTGCAGTGGGGGACTCTTCCTTCCTACAACCTCCTCCCCTTCCTTTGCTTTCCAGAGATGTCAGAGCTGAATCATGGTCGAAGGCCCCCTGCCCAGTGCTGCTTCCTCTCCTTTTTCTTCCACGGGCATTTCCTCCAGTGACTCTCTTGCATTTGGCAGTGCTTTCTGGGTCGACCCTGTTGACAGGAGGCCCTGGCCCCTCTCTGGCTCTGCCAGACCCCATTCTCCCAGCGGATGAGCCCCCCCGGAGCCCCCCCAGGTGCATGCTCGCTCCAGGGTCTCGGCCTGCGGAAACAATTTGTTTTTGAATGAATACAAGCCAGCGTGCTCTGGAGCTAGGCACCGCCTGCGCCCTTTCTCCAGACACAGAGAGCATGGAGAGCTTTGGGGGAAGGCTGAGAGGGCCAGCTCCAAAGGCCAGAGGGAGGGCACCCTGCAGGCCAGGGAGAGGGAGGCCCCTGAACTGGGGAGGCTGGGGTGGGGTGCAGGCCCTGGGGAGGTCGTCACACCTGCCAGGAGGAGTCAGACCTGATTTCTCTCTAGATTTGCTGGGTGATTCCCAGCAAGTCTCCCCTCCATCCATCTCATCTGTGGTTGAGAAGCCGCACCCTACCTGAATCCCAGGGAGGGGCCGCTTGTCAGCCTCCGATGAGGTCATGGCTGGGAAGATGTCAGTGGAAGGGTGGGGCACACCAAGGGCTCTCATGGTCCTGCACCAGGGGTCCTGGTGTGGAGGGGAGGGCAGACAAAGGGAGAAGAGAGAAGAATCGGGAGAGAGGGAGAAGTGGGAACACAAAAGGAGAGAGGGACACACACACACACACACACACACACACACACATACAAAGCAAAGGAAGCTGAGCGTGGTGGCACACGCCTGTAATCCCAGTACTTGGGAGGCTGAGACAGGAGGATCGCAGGTTGTGGTCAGACTCAACAACTTAGTGAGGCCCTCAGCAATTTAGTGAGACCCTGTTTCAAAAATAAAAGAATAGCCGGGTGTGGTGGCGCATGCTTGTAATCCCAGTACTTGGAAAGCTGAGACAGGGATCGCAGGTTCGAGGACAGTCTCAGAAACTTAGTGAGGCTCTCGGAAACTTAGCAAGACCCTTTTTCAAAAAAAAAAAAAAGGTCTGGGGGTGTAGCCTGCAGGTAGAAGGCCCCTGGGTTCCATCCCCAGTACCACACACATACACACATGCACACACACAAAGAATAAAATAGGGCTGGGGGTGTATGTAGCTCGGAGGTAGAGTGCCCCTGAGTTCAATCCCCAGGACCGCAAAATAAATAAATAAATAAATAAATAAATAAATAAATAAATAAAATAAGGCTTTGGAGGTAGAATGTCCCTTGGGTTCTCCCCCAGTACCACAAAAAAATTAATTAATTTTTTAAAAAGGAGGGGGACTAGAGATGTAGCTCAGTGCTTACTTAGCCTGTGTGAGGTCCTGGGCTTGTTCTCTAGTAATGCAAAAAAAGAAAAAATGAAAAGAAGAAAGAAGAACTGGGCCTGATGCTGCACGCCTGTAATCCCAGTACTTGGGAGGCTGAGACAGAAGGATGGCAGGTTCGAGAACAACCTCAGCAACATAACAAGACTCTTAGCAACCTAGGGAGACCCTGTTTCTAAACAAAAAATAAAAGGGCTGGGGGATGTAGCTCAGAGGTAGAATACCTCTGGGTTCGATCTCCAGTTCCACCAAAAAAAAAAAAAAAAAAAAAAAAAGGAGAGAGAAAGAAAAAAGAAGAGGGAAAGGGAAAAGGGGGGAGAGAGACACAGAGAGTAGAGATGTAAGGGCCAGAAAAATAAGACAGAAAAATTAGAGGGGAGGGAAGGAGGCAGAGAGAGAAGGAACCAGAGGGGGAGGGCCAGTGACAAACTAAACAGAGGAAAGAAATGGAGAGGGCAGTGGAAAGAGAGGTGGAGTCAGAGAGACAGGTGGGGGGTGAGCAGACAGAAATGATGAGATCAAGAGACCGAGAGGATGAGCGAGAAGCCCAACAGTGACAGAGTGACGGGGACACATGGAGGGAGGCGGGGAGGGAGGAGCGGTGCTTTCTCCCACGGACCCCCACCCCTCACTCTCCTTGGCACCTGCCCGCACTGGCCCCGCCTCAGCTGGGGGGGACTCAAGGCAAAGCTGGGGCCCCTTTTCTGCCCTGCCTGTCCTGTCCTGCTGGTTTGGCCCCCTCCATCGTCCAAGGGGCACCCGGGTGGGGGGCAAGGCACCGGCCTGCCCTGTGGGCTGACTGACGTGGCCACCAGGGTGGAGTATGATTAGAAAACCCAGTGACACACTCTCTGGAGGCCCCAGCAGGCCCCAGCCTGACGCCCTCACTGTGCCTCACTACACAGAGGAGGACAGAGGTCCCGACCGGTCAGGGACAAGCCTGACGTCCACAGCTAGTCAGCGGCCTGGCCGCTAGCCCCACGGTCCCCATCCAGGTGACTGGTAGATGTCCCAGATGCTGTGGCCCGAGACCTTGGGACTTGTTTTCTCCCGGGTAAACCACTTCCTGCCTGGCTGTGCTGAGGCTTTAGGCACAGTGTTTTGGATGTCAGGCACAGTGCCGAAGAATCTTACCCAGCGCCCTGGGAGGTGACTGCTAGGATTATGCTCATCATACAGAGAGGAAACTAAGACTCGGGCTTTTTCTTTCTTTTTTTTTTGCAGTACTGGAGATGGAACCCAGGGGCATTCTACCTCTGAGCTACACCCCTAACCTCCCCCCTTTTTTTGAAACAGGTTCTCACTAAGTTGCTGAGGCTGGCCTGGAACCTGCGGTCCTCCTGTCTCAGCCTCCCCAGTCCTGGGATTACAAGTGTGTGCCAGCAGAGGAGCTGACTCCTAAGCTCAAGGTCACACAGTGCTGAGACTCACGCTGGCTCTAGCTGATCTCCGAAGCCCAGTTCCTCTTAGGATACCTCCCAAGCTACCTGGATGATGGAGAAGAAAGGGGTCTATAATATGGAAAAGGGGGGCAGAGGTGGATGGCAGTTCCTGAGAAAGTACCAGAATGATGCTTTTTGTTTGTTTGTTTGGTTTTGTTTTTAATACTGGTGATTGAATCTGGGCAGGGGTGGGGGGATTCTATCGCTGAGCTACACCCCCAGTCCCACCTTTTTTGGTACTGTGGATTGAATCCAGAGAATTCTATCTCTGAGTTACATCCCTAGCCCTTTTGTATTTATTTGTTTATTTAATTTTGAAACAGGGTCTTGCTAAGTTGCTGAGGCTGGCCTCAAACTCCAGAACCTGCAATCCTTCTGTCTCAGCCTCCCAAGTATTGAGATTACAAGCATGTGCCACCATGCCCAAACAGTCCTTTTTATCTTTTATTTTTTATTTTATTTTAATTTTTTTGCAGTACTGGGGATTGAACCCAGGGGCATTCTACCCCCAAGATACACCCCCATCCCTATTTTTTTTCTTTATTTTGAAACAGGGTCTCACTAGGTTGGGGAGGGCCTCACTAAGTAGCTGAGGCTGGTTTGAACCTGCGATACTCCTGTCTCAGCCTCCCAAGTACTGGGATTACAAGCGTGTGCCATCACGCCCGGCATCTTTTTTATTTTTTAACAGGATTTTGCTAAATTACTGAGTGCTGGCCTGGAACCTGCGATCCTCCTGTCTCAGCCTCACAAATATTGGGATTACAGGTGTGAGCCACTGCACCTGTAATTAATTTTCCCCCCAAATATGTCAGAATTCTTCCCAGAGGGATTCCGCTTGGTTCAGTTGTGTCCCTGCCCTCAGGAATCTGCAGTCTCCCTCCCACCCCTGCCACCAGCTGCTCTTGTCTATGCCCCTTCCCAAATCTCTGGAGAGAAGGTGTTGGCTCCTGTGTTCTGCCTATCTCTTTTCTCTTCTCTTCACTGTCCCCAGCTATGACCCTGTGGACCACAGGCCCAGGCTGGTTCTTGAAGCCACAGAGATGGGCTTGTCCAGCTGGGTGCAGTGGTGCACCCCTGTGATTCCAGTACTTGGGAGGCTGAGAAAGAAGGATCGCAGGTTTGAGACCAGCCTCAGCAACTTAGCAAGACCATCAGCAACACTGCAAGATCCCGTCTCAAAATAAAATAAAAGGGCGTGGAGGTAGAATGCCCCTGGGTTCGATCCCCAAAAACAAAACAAAACCCTCCTTCCTCCTCCACTACAGGTCGTTCCCCCTCCCCAGCTCTGCCCCATCTCTGGAGATTGATGGGACGTTGGGGAAGCAGTAAAGTGACAGGCAGAGGGCAGACAGTCAAGTCACTATGCTGGCCAGCCCAAGTCCCCTAAGAGCTGCACTCCCGTCTCTAGCCCTCGGCTGGGGCCTGCCTGTCATCTGAGGCTTTCCCACCCTATGACCCTCGCTTCTTCATCTGCACTGTGGATATAAGCGCCCATCTTCACTGGATGGTTGGAAGGTAAAAGATATGACAGTTTAGGGACACAGGGACAAGTGCAGGGTGGAGCCCCTCCCCAGGGAGAGACTCCTGTCTTTTGGGGGAACATATGATGCCTGCCTGCTGGGTCCCCAAGATAGCTACAGCCAGGGATACAGGTGGCCATAGACCTGGCCTCCCGGGCCACGCTCTGCTCCTCTGGGGACCACAGCCCCTTCAAATCCAGAGCAGCGCTCTGCTCCATGTGTGTGTGTGTGGTTTTTTTTTTTTTTTTTTTTTTTTTTTTTTTGCAGTACCAGGGATTGAACCCAGGGGCATTCTACCACCGAGCTATACCCCCGGCCCTATTTTTTATACTTTATTTTGAAACCGGGTCTCACGAAGTTGCGGAGGACCTCACTAAGTAGCTGAGGCTGGCCGCGAAGCCAGATTCTCCGGTCTTTGCCTCCCAGGCCCGGCTTCCATGTGGTTTTTGAGGCTTGCTGTGGCTGTGTCCCTGATCCTTCAGGCCAGGACCACCACTGCTAGATCAGGCTTCTGCTTGGAGTCCCAAGAAGTGGGGAGCCCTGGGGCACCATCTCATGGTTATGCAGAGTCTTTCTAAGGACCGGGATCAGGGGAGCATCCTGGTTCTTAGATCCCTGTCCCCAGGCCAGGCACTTCCTTTCCCAGGAGCGGTGGTAGCCCCAGAACCCCAGCCCTCCCTCACCCACTTCACACAGCCCTGGCTGAGGTCCATGTCAATCCATGGGGGTGGGTGTGGCAGCTGTCACTGGGTAAGGGGACAAGGACAGGTTTTGGGGGCCTCCTCTAAGCCCCCAAACCCTCTACCCTCCCCAAGGAGACCCAGAGCCCCGCCTGCCCCCCACCCTCATGGCCCAGGACTTTGACTTCCGCAGACCTCTCCAGGCGGGGCTGGCAGCAGGTGACTGCAGGGCCTGGGAAGGCAGGGTGAGTGGGGGCGTGGGCCCGGCAAGTCAGTCCTCAGCCAATCAGCAGCCTGCCCAGCCGGTGGATTCGGTTACAAGCCCAAGATCACCCCATACTCCAGCCTCCTTCCTCCTCCTCCTGCAGCTCCCTTCATTGGCCCCGCCACTCGGGGCCTGCTGGGCTTCCGCTCTGCTGCTGCCTCGTGGGCCACCAGGGGCGGGCATCCGGGGGGCTTTGTCTGATCAGGCTGGGCTAGGGCAGCATGGGGGTCCTGGCAGCGTTGCTGGGGTTGCTGGGCTTCCTGGGAGTGGCTCCAGGGGGCTCCACTGCCATCCACTGGGACAGCACCTCCTGCCACTTGGCCAGGTCCCTCCCCGGTAGCCCTCTGGAGTCCCTGAGCTTCCTGGGCAAGGATGCCCAGGGACTGGCCCTGTTCCATGCCAGCTGGGATGCGCACAGGATGCTGCGGGTGTGTAGCCGGCAGGATGAGCCTGAGCTCACCGCAGCCTTCCTTGTCCTCTGTGCTCATAAGGCCACCCAGGGCTCCTTCGTCCACACCCCCGGACCTGAGCTGCAGAGAGCACTGGCCACCCTTCAGAGTCAGTGGGATGCCTGCCGAGGGACTGAGGGGAGTCCAGCGGGGGCCAGGGAGAAGCGAGCAGCAGGGCAGAGCGGAGCACCCGGCAGAGAGCACCTGCGAAAGAAGCGAGGCTGGACCGTGCCGGGCACACTGTGGTGTGGAGTCGGGGACTCGGCTGGGAACTCTTCGGAGCTGGGTGAGCCACAGGGGTGTGTGCTGGGTGTCTGATGGGGGAGGCGCAGGCTTCAGCTAGGGCCCCCACTCTCCCAGGCTGTGTGTCTTTAGGGGTGTGACTTAACCACTCCGAACCTCAATTTCCTTATCTGAAAAATGGGGGTGACCATGAGTCTCCCCAAGGGACACTTAAGTGAGGTCATGGATAGGGACGGGGAGTCCTCATTAATCACCATCTGAGGGAGGGGGCGGACTTGCGGTGGATCCAGGGTCTGCTGAGGAAAAAAAAAGCCACTAAGAGGAGGCTCTGTACTATTTAGCAATTTAGCCAGACCTGAGCAACTTAGCAAGACCCTGTTTCAAAATAAAAAGGGCTGGGGGTGTAGTTCAGAGGTAGAACACCTCTGGTTCAATCCTCAGTACAAAAATAAATAAATAAAATAAAATAAAAACAAGAGGAGGCTGTAGTGGAACAGATGCGGAAACCCAAAGGTCTGGGTCCTAATCCCAACATGACACATTCAGTCTGAGCGAGTCCCTTCCCCTCGCTGAGCCCGTTTCCTCCTCCCTGCAGGACTTCTGAGCTCAGGCGTGGGAAGTGCCAGCGAATGCGTAGTAAAGGGCGCTATTGCCTGGGCCGTGATGGATTGCTGCCTGCCTGTCTGTGGTTAGGGGTCAGGGGAGGAGGACTTGGCTGGCACCTGACCAGGGCAGGTTGGCATCCTGGCAGTTGCCTCTGTGATGCAGTAAGACAGGCTGCACCCTAGCCAGGTGTGGTGGCACATGCTTGTAATCCCAGTACTTGGGAGGCTTAGACATGAGGATCTCAGGTTCGAGGATAGCCTCAGCAAAGTAGTGAGACTCTCAGCAACCTAGCAAGACCTTGTTTCAAAATAAAAATAAAATAGGGCTGGGGGTGTAACTCAGAGGTAGAATGCCCTTGGGTTCAATCCCCAGTGCCAAAAAAAAAAAAAAAGAAAGAAAGAAAGAAAGAAAGAAAGAAAGAAAGGCTGCACCCTAGCTAGGCACGGTAGCCCATACCCATAATCCCAGTACTTGGGAAGCTGAGACAGGAGGGTTGCAGGTTTGAGACCAGCCTCGGCAAACTTGCAAGATCCTATTTCAAAATAGAAAATAAAACAGGGCTGGGAGTATAGCTCAAATACCCAGTAACACACACACACACACACACACACACACATACACACACACGCTGCACCCTGCCTGTGTGCCATTCCATTATACACAAGTTGAGGCATCCTCTTGGGAACCCTGGGGGCAGACTCCAATTCTCCGGTGGGAGATTTTTCCACGTGTGCGCATGGGCGAGCTGTCCGGCACCAGGGTTTTTCTAAAAGGGGCTGCAGCCTGGCTGTTCTTTGTAAGCTTTGCAACCATGAGGATCTCCTGGTCTGAGCCCATCCAGGGGGTTCAGGCTGGGCTGGGGTGAGAACCAGGACTCTGCCCTCTCGATACCTGGTGTGCAGAGCTGGCGTGTGGTGCCCAGGACCCTGCTGAGCTGGTGTCCCCTTTCCTCCATGCAGGGATCTTCCAGGGCCCTGATCTCTGCTGCCGGGAACATGACCGCTGCCCACAGAACATCTCTCCCTTACAGTATAACTATGGCATCCGAAACTTCCGATTCCACACCATCTCCCACTGCGACTGTGATACCAGGTTGGCACCAGGCAGGGTGGGCCTGGGGTCCAGGGACAGGGCAGAGGTACCAGCCAGCCCAGACCCCATGGTGCGGTGGGAGAACTGAGGCCTGAGAGACCACGGGGTCTCTCACGCAAACCATGGGCTGGTGGTGGCAGGGTGCGCCTCTGGAGGAGCCAAGAGGCCCTGTGACCTGAACTCCGACCACTCTGGGGCAGGTTCCAGCAATGCCTGAGGAGCCAGCGTGACTCCGTCTCGGACATTGTGGGCGTGGCCTTCTTCAATGTGCTGGAGATCCCCTGCTTCGTGCTGGAGGAGGAGGAGGCGTGTGTGGCGTGGTACTGGTGGGGAGGGTACGTGGCTGCCCACCCCGAGCATCCTTTCCCAGCCAGCAGGGGAACCTGAGCTCCAAGCCTGATGAGGGAGGCCTGTCTGTCTGTCCTCCAAGAAATGAGGCCTTGTCGGGCTCGTTCTTTTCTTAGGGCAGGGCCCAGGAAGCAGATTCTTCCGGGGTGCCTCTCACAACCCAGTGGGGTGGGGAATGGGATGGGCAGAGACTTTGTCTCTGCGGACATGACCCTGGGGGGCTTCTGGAAGCACCCTGGGTGCTGTGGGGAGCAGGGATTCTTGGTCACCAACTGCCACCTTCCAGATGTAGGACATACGGCTCAGTGCCCATTGCCCACCTCCAGCCCAGGACCTACTACAATGCTTCCTGGAACTCCCCAGCCACCTCCCCAGCCCCCAGCTCCCAGAGCTCAGCCCCCACCAAACTGCAAAGGAAGCAGCGCCCTTGGAAGAGGCGGCTACAGCAGAAAGAGTCTAGGCACCCCAGCACAGCCAACGCCACGGCCTCTCAGGCCCCTATGGCCTCCTCCAGGCCTGATGTGGTCCCCACAGCCCAGAAGGGGGTCCCCCATCCAGGCTTCCAGGATCCACATGGTAAGCTTAGAACCTGACCTTGGGGGTTCCTGATATGAAGGGGGTGTCCTCTCTGTGCATATGGGGGGGGGCATGTGTCGTGCTTTTCCCTGCTCCAAATGCCTCCCGGGCTATCCCAACCTTTCCCATCAAATCATACTGCAACGAGGGATTTTCATAAATCTACAAATTTGACCAGGTCACTCCCTACCTGTGGAGCTCCTCTCCCCTGCTGTCATGGATCCTTCTTTTTTATTTTTTGGTACTGGGGATTGAATGCCACCCGGTGGCATTCTACCTCTGAGTGACACACCCAGCCCTTTTTATTTTTATTTTGAAACAGGGTCTCACTAAGTTGCTGAGGGTCTAAGTTGCTGAGGCAGGCCTCAAACCTGTGATCCTCCTGTCTCAGCCCCCCAAGTACTGGAATTACAGGTGTGTGCCAGCGCACCAGGCTTTATAGCTCCTTTTTATCTCAGCTGATGAAAGTCCTAACACCCAGGGTCCTGAGACCCTACCCCTCAGTCAAAACTCCAGTTCCATAAATTTCATGCAGGCCGGGAGTTGTGGTGCATGCCGGTAATCCCAGTACCTGGGAAGCTGCGACAGGAGGATTGTAGGTTCACAGCCAGCCTCAGCAACTTAGCAAGGCTCTCAGCAACTTAGCAAGACCCTGTTTCCAAATAAAATAGGGCTGGGGGTGTAGCTCAGAGGTAGAATGCCCCCTGGGTTTGATCCACAGCACCAAAAAAAAAAAAAATTCATTCGGTCTTCAAATGCAGCCTGTAAGAGCTGAGCATGTAGCTCAGTGGTAGAGCGCTTGGGTTCGAGCCCCAGGACCGCAAAAACAACAAACAAACCATGCAGTTGCTCTCTCTCTCTCGCCTCTGAACTTTGCACACGCTGTTCCCTCTTCCTCTCCCAGCCTCAGTTTAGCAGTCTCTGCCCACCCTCAGCACTCTGGCGTCCCCTGGTGGCACTTGTCTCTATGTGTAGGGACCCATCTGGTATGGGCAACCCCACCAAGAGCACAAAGGGCAGGAGACAGAGACCGTGTGTGTGTGCTACTGGGCACATGTGCTGGCCTTTCTCCTGGATGGTGGCAGGCATTGGCGGGGCCTCCCTGGTGGACTGGGCAACCCTCACTACCACGCCTGTCCCCCAGGTGCCCGCAGGGCCTGCCGCAGCTTCCGCCGCCTGGACCAGTGTGAGCACCAGATCAGGCCCCAGGAGGCCAAGTTCCAGCTTCTCAACAGCGCCCCAGGGCCCCTTTTCCACTGCAACTGCACACGCCGGTGAGGCCTGTGGGGCCCTGGGGGTGGGCTGCCTGCTGCCAGGCGCTGGGATGGGGCACCTGGCGGGCAAGGTCCTGCCTCGGCCTGACCCTGCCTCTGCCCTCAGGCTGGCACACTTCCTGAGGCTGCACAGCCCACCTGCAGGCGCCAGCAGGCTTTGGGAGCTGCTGGGCACCACCTGCTTCAAGCTGGTCCCCCCGCTGGACTGTGCAGGGGACAAAGGGTAAGAGCCGGGAGGGATGGTGGGAGGGATGGCGGGCTTTCCCAAGGGCTGGGTTGCCCATGCCAACTGTGTGCCTGCGCTAAGGGCTGGGGAAAGGATCAGGGGCCCCCGAATGCCACTGTCATTCACCTATGCCCTGTGATCCCGAGTCCAGCTCTACAGCCAGCCCACTGGGGTGTGTCTTAGCTCCTGCAATTTAATCTCTGTGTGTCCATGACATGTTGATTCATCTTTCCAAGCTTCAGTTTCCATATCTGTAAGACGGTTGTAGGAGCCAAGGAAACAGCTCATGGGATGTGCATAGACCTGCTGGGCTCACAGTAAAATGCATAACACAGCTGGACATGGTGGTACGCGGCTATAATCCCAGTACTTGGGAGGCTGAGACAGAAGTATTGCAGGTTTGAGACCAGCTCAGCAACTTAGTGAGGCCCTCAGCAACTTAATGAGACCCTGTTTCAAAGTAAAAAATAAAAAGGGCTGTTGGGGGTATAGCTCAGAGGTAGTATACTCCTGGGTTCAATCCTTAGTACAAAAAAAAGTGTAACACCTAACTGCTAATCCACAACCTCCTTTAGATCCTGGCTCTCAAAAGCCAGGCTCTTATAATTCCCATTTCACAGATGAGAAAACTGAGGCCCAGAATGGTTTAGGTGTCCACAGCCAGATAGTAGTAGAACCCAGACCTCTGGGTGCCAAATCAGGTTTATTCTGCCCCTTTTCTGGGCATAACCCCACCCTCTGTGTCTTGCTGTGACCCCAGCCTCAGACCTGCTCCTCTCTGGGCCTTTGTTCCCCTTCTGCAGAGCAGAGGGGGATTCTGCTAGCCCTGACCGCCTGCCGCCTTCATCTTTCCCCACAGCTGTTCCAGAGACCCCAGGGCCATTAAGGTGTCAGCTCGGCACTTGCAGTGGCTTCATAAGAGACACCTCCAACTCCAGGATAAAGGCGTGGATGAGGGGCAGGCGCAGCCTTCAGGGCCCCCAGGGACTTCCGTGTCATTCTACAACCAGTGCCTGCAGGTGACCCAGGCAGCCTGGAGACTCAGCAGGCAGCAGCAATTCTGGAGCTAGTGGCCTCAGCACCTCAGGGCACCGGCTTGGACCTTGTCTCTGGCTTTGCCAGGCCCTGGGCGTCTTGGCCCCTCTCCATGGGTCAGATCACAGGATGGCAGAGACTCTTACGGACAGCCTAGAGGCAGGATGGGGGACTCAAGGCCCAAAGACTGGACCGTGTCTCTTGCTGCGCTGGTGGCCTTGAGCTGGTGACACGACCCCTCTGCGCCTGAAAGCAGAATTTGGGAGGCTCACTCGGATGCCCTGGCCTCGGCTTGCCAGCGAACTTCATACAGATGGAAATGTGGAGAGAGGAACTTATTGCGACAACCCAGGGGGTACCCGGCAGAGGTGCATGTAGGACCATGTTGCAAAATTTGGGTATGTCTGAAGAATCTTCCTAGGGGAGCCCAAGCACCTGGCCGTGAGGCCTGGGGTGGCAGATGGAGAATTAGGGGTATCACAGAAGTGCCTGCCTCTGAACCCAGGATGGGGGCGCTGGAGAGGGCCTCCCAACTCCCCTCCTCTCACAGGGGCCCCCTCTTTTAATAGCTGCTGCAACCTTCTTAGCCCAGACCTGGACCATTCTTTTGCCCCAAACCTGTATTCACATCTCTTCTGTGCCCCTGGGCAAGGGCCCTCCCTTCCCTACTCTCAGCCCTGGTCTCCTCCTCTGGAAAATGTATAGTCTTGCTGAGGATTAAGTGATATACTTATCATATACTTAAGCCAGGTGTGGTGGTGCATGCTTGTAATCCCAGTACTTTGGGAGGCGGAGACCGGAGGATCCAGGTTCGTGGCCAGCCTCAGTTCTCTCTCTCTCTCCGTCTCTCTCTTTCTCTCTCTCTCTCCTTAGTGAGGCCCTCTGCAACTTCATGAGACCCGGTTTCAAAATAAAGTATAAAAAATAGGGCCGGGGGTGTAGCGCGGAGGTAGAACGCCCCTGCATTCAATCCCTGGTACTGCAAAAATAAATAAATAAATAAAAAATAATACAGATACTTACACACAGCACTCAGCTCCTAGTAAACCTTCCTTCCCTCTAACACACAGCTGTGCTTTGGTGTCTGATTTTTTTTTTTTTTTTTTTTTTTGTGGTGCTGGGGATGGAACCCAGGGCCTCCTGCATGCTTGGCAAGTGCTCTACTACTGAGCTACATCCCCAGCTCTGGTCTGATCTTGAGAGGCTGATGTTAATCTCTCAGAGACCTCAGTTTGCTCACCTGTGAAATGGGTCTAAGAATGGTACTGAGCCCACAGGGTTGTTAGTACAGATTAAAGGAGATGGCATGTGTCCCCTATACAGCTGGTGCTTGGTAAATGTCAGTCCTTGTCATTCCCTCGCCTCTTTAGTCCCTGATTCTGACTAACCACCCCCATCCCCAGACTGCTGCCGAGTTAGGAAGGAACCGGGAGTGAAGCTGGAGAATTTAATTCCTGATGGAAGATCTCCCTCCAGGACTGGGGTATCTGCCAGAGCTCCCCCACCATCCCAGATGGGGGCCCAGGCGGGGCTTTGCTGATTGTCACAGTTGAGGTGCTAGGACTGAGTTTTGGGGAGCCCAGTTGGCCACCCCTGGCCAGGACAGAGTGGCAGGGATGACAGCTGGAGCGGCAGCAGGAGAGGCAGGTAGGTTTGCGGAAGATCCAGGCAGAGTGGGGCTGCCAGAGCCCATCTGCACACCCCGTGTTCATGGCCCCAGGCCCCCTTCCTCCAGCCCCTGCCAGCCCTGGGGGCTGGGAGATAGGCTGTCAGGGTCGGGGGCCTCCCGATCAGGTCCCCAGGAGCTGCCGCCACCAGGATCTGCGGCCTCCAGACGCAAGGCTGGCAGAAGGCCCAGGCTTCGAGGCACAGCTGGTGGGAAGGCCCAGGGGCCAGGCAGCCCGGGAGGCCCCTCCTGGCTACTGCCCCAGCTGCCGCCACCATCACCCCTATCCGGGGCCACCCGGGGCAGCCGGCGGCTCTGGGGCGAGGGGCTTCGGCTGGCACCACGGCGTTCGCGGGATGACGGCCGGAGGGCAAGACTAGGGAAGCGGGCCAGGCCAGGGCTGCGGCTTCGGTGTCGCTTGGACTTGCCAGGGCTGGGGCTGCGGGACTTGGGTGCGAGCAGCTCCAGGGTGCTGTCATCCTCGCCCTCCGAGCTGGTGCCCGAGCTGTCTGTGCTGCTGCTGGACGACTCCGAGGTAGGCAGCGAGATCTGGGGAGGGGGGGATGTGGGCACTGGAGCCCACTGGGAACCACTGCCCGCTGGCAGACATGGGGAGGGTCTGCGGTCACGGTATGTGGAGGGCAGAGCACAGGGCGGAGGGTGTGGCATTCGAGCGGCCTTTCAGCATCCTTTGATGCTGCAGTCTGACCTACTTACCTGGAAGGGCTCGGTGACACCGATGAGGATGCTGTGGCTGTGGCTGTAATAGCCCAGGATGAAGTCTCCATGGCCTTTGGGCAGGGATTCCTCACTGAAAGTCACCTGGTGGGCCCAGGAGTAGAGGCCCAAGTTGGGAGGGTGCGGGCAACATTAGGACCCCAAGGCTGATCCCTGAGGTCCCCAGAGCAATGGGGGCTTCTTCCCACTCAGCACCCCCCTTTTTGGTATTGAGAATTGAACCTGGGGCCCTTGTTATTTAAAAAAATGTATGCTGTGGAGTATAGTGGCACACACTTGTAATCCCAGTACTTGGGAGGTTGAGACCGGAGATCCGGGTTCGCGGCCAGCCTCAGCTACTTAGTGAGGCCCTCCGCAACTTAGACCCTGTTTCAAAATAAAGAATAAAAAATAGGGCTGGGGGTGTAGCTCAGAGGTAGAATGCCCCTGGGTTCAGTCCCCAGTAAGGCAAAAAAAAAAAAAATTGTGTGTGTGTGTATGTGTGTGTGTGTTGCTAAGGATTGAACCCAGGGGCATTCTATCTCCAAGTTATACTCCAGCCCTATTATAGTTTTTTATTTGGAAACAGGGTCTCACTAAGTAGTTAGGCTGGCCACAAACCTGTGATCTTCCTGTCTCAGCCTCCTAAGTACTGGGATGATAGGCATGCACCACCACGCCTGGCTCCTCCCTCCTCCACTTTTTTTTTTTTTTGTAGTACTGAGGATTGAACGCAGGGGCATTCTACCCCCGAGCTACACCCCCAGCCCTATTTTTTATTCTTTATTTTGAAGAAGGGTCTCACTAAGTTGTGGAGGGCCTCACTAAGTAGCTGAGGCTGGCAAATCTGTGATCTTCCTGTCTCAGCCCCCCAAGTACTAGGATTACAAGCATGTGCCACCACGCCAGGCCACTTTATGTTTTTTTTTGTTTTGTTTTTTTTTTGGTGGTGGTGCTGGGGAACCCAGCATTCTACCTCTGAGCTAGACCCTCAGTTCTATTTGTATGTGTGTGTGTGTGTGTGTGTGTGTGTGTGTGTGTGTGTGTGTGTGTTACTGGGGATGGAATCTAGGGGCATTCTACCTCTGTGCTACACCTCTAGCCCTATTTTATTTTGAAACAGGGTCTCACTAAGTTGCGGAGGGCCTCGCTAAGTAGCTGAGGCTGACCGCAAACCTGCGATCCTCCTGTCTCAGCCTCCCAAGTACTGGGATTACAAGCATATACCACCATGCCCAGCTTATTTTTTATTTTGAAACAGGGTCTCGCTAGGTTGATGAGAATCTCACTACTTGCTGAGGCTGTCCTCAAACCTGCGATCCTCCTGTCGCAGTCTCCCAAGTACTGGGATTACAGGCGTGCACCACCATGCCCAACTTCTTTTTTATTTTACTGAGGGTCTTGCTAAGTTGCTGAGGCTGTTCTTGAACCTGTGATCCTCCTGTCTCAGCCTTCCAAATATACCCCCACCCCACCCCTTTTAAGTACCTGGTAGGTATGCCCATCGACATCTTCATGCTTGGCCCACACATAAGCCACGTAGTCCTTGCAGTGGCGGAAACCCACCTGGGGCAAGAGGAATGAGCACTGTGACCCCTAAAGCCCGATCCCAGCAGCCTCTGGGGGTAGTAGCATCAAACTCTAAACAAGCCCATGATGATCATACCTTGGTACCCTGCTGTTCCTCTAGGCCCCTTCCTCCCCTAAGACACCGACCTCCCCTGCCCCTCTCACCCGATACAAGCCGATCCAGTCCCAGGAGCTGCGGGGGAACACCGTTTCCACGCGATACCTCACCACAGCCTGCTCCGGTCGCACCCACTCATCGGCTACCTCCAGCCGCACCAGCGGTATGTCGTCCCTGAAGGCAAACTGCCCGGGCAAAGCAGGGATAGTGGGCAACATCAGGACCCTCAAACATCCCACTTGCCCAGGGCTCTTGGGCCCAAATCAGAGCAAACTAGCTGAAATAAAGCACTTGAGGCCACTTCACAGACTGGGAAACTAAGGCAGAACAGGTCTCGAGTAAATGTCAAACTTCCCCTCTCCTAGCCCAGGGCTCCTTCCGCCGCGGCATCCTTAGGAGTGAGTGCAATACAACTTGCTTTTTTTTTTTTTTGTACTGGGGATTGAACCCGGGGGCATTCTACTTCTGAGCTACACCCCCAGCCCTATTTTTTTATTTTGAGACAGGGTTTGTATAAATTGCTGAGGGTCTTATTAAGTTGCTGAGGCTGGCCTCAAACCTGCAATCCTCCCATCTCAGCCTCCCAAGTACATGGATTGCAGACATGCGACTCTGTCACATGGTTTTGAAGCTGGTGGACCCTGGATTTAGCTCTGGCTGTGCCATTAGCAGGTCATGCAGTGGGCGAGCCCCTTAGCCTCTCTGAATGCCAGGGCCCTTTTCTGTAAACTCAGAGGCCTTATTCGCCTTGGGGGCGGTTCTGCAGATTCGGTGAGCTACCCTTTGCCAAGCCTTTGCAGAGGTGTTCAATAAATGATCTGCCCATGTGTTAGCAGGGAGACAGGTAAAGTCCTAAGGTGCCCTGGGTGTTCTATGTAAGCGGAATACACCTGAGCAGGCAGGAAGAGCCACTAATGAGTGCCTTGTCTTCAATCCAGGAAGACAAATTATAACCACGAGTATCCTTCTCCCAGGATCAACCGGACCTGCCAACGGGGGGTCACCTGAATGGGTGGTTTTGCTGGGTGGCAGGCAGCCAGGGTTTTAGCTCTACCTGTGTCCCTAGGGGAAGTGCTGAGGTGGTGCCAACCTAGGGCCTTTGCTCCCCTGTTGATCTGGTTTCAGGTTTCTTTCTCTCTGTTTCTGAGCCAAGCTGTTCCAGAAGGAACTGGCACATTCTCTCTCTGTCCCTGGGTTCCTAACAGAAGGGCTGGTGGAAATGCCCTCCAAGCCCTTGCAGGGTCAAAACCCCTGCTAAGCCAAGTGTGGTGGCACAGGCCTGTAATCCCAGTACTTGGGAGGCTGAGACAGGAGAATCACAAATTTAAGGCCAGCCTCAAAAGCTAGCAAGACCCTATCGTAAAATGAGAAATAAGCCGGGCGTGGTGGCACACGCTTGTAATTCCAGTACTTGGGAGGCTGAGACTGGAGGATCGCAGGTTCGCGGCCAGCCTCAGCTACTTAGTGAGGCCCTCTGCAACTTTGTGAGACCCAATTTCAAAATAAAGGATAAAAAAACAGGGCCGGGGGTATAGCTTGGAGGTAGAACGCCCCTGGGTTCAATCCCCGGTACCGCAAAAAAAAAAAAAAAGAAATAAAAAGGGCTGGGGGTGTAGTTCACTGGTAAAGTGCCCCTGGGTTCAATCACTAGTATACCCACACACACACAAACCCTGATAAGCCCTATTATGACTGCATTGCCTTGGGTAAGAGACTTAAGGTTCTCTGAGCCTCAGTTTCTCTCACCAGTAAAACAGGGAGGAGAGTTTAGACATCTCAGGATATTCAGAGGGATGACACATGCTAAGTGCCCTACACAGGGCCCAACATATAGTAGGTACTCAACAGGTAACATTTTTTGAGGGACAGAGTTCTGGAGAAAGTATGAAAGGCAGAGTGGGGTGCCAAAAGGATTTTTGTGTGTGTGTGTGTGGAACTGGGGATTGAACCCAAGGGCACTCTACCTCCGGACTACACCCCCAGCCTTATTTTTTTATCCTTTATTTTGAAACCGGGTCTCATGAAGTTGTGGAGGGCCTCACTAAGTAGCTGAGGCTGGCCATGAACCCGGATCCTCTGGTCTCAGCCTCCCGAGTACTGGGATCACAAGCGTGCGCCACCACGTCTGGCTCCAAAAGGATTTTTGTTGTTGTTTTGTATGTGTGTGGTACTGGGGACCAAACCCAGAGCCTTGCACATGCTAGGCAAGCGCTCTATCCCAGCTCCCCAAAAGGAGTGATTCTCAAGGTGAAGTCCCATTGAAGGTTAAACCTCACATCCAAGCCCTTTACCAAGGGTCACAGGAGGCCACACACAGGCATATTTCCATTCCCTGCTAAGACATTAGCCTGTGTCCCACTGACTGACTATGTGATAGTTACCAGAAAAACACTCCGTGCAGCCAGCCTGCAGGGCTCCTTCTTATCAGATCAAGAGAGAGAAGCCAGAGTTGGGTTTCAGGGTTGGAAAGATGGGATCTACCCTGCTTTACTTCTGCCACCAAGCCTTTATGTGACTTGGGACACAAGAGCCTCAGATGTCCCCACAGAATCACAGGGAGTTGGACTATAGAGTTCTTCAGATCCGGTTCTGACATTCTACGCCCCCCTTTTTTTAATAGTATTGAGGGTTGGACCCAGGGGTGCTCTACCACTGAGTCTCATCTCCAGCTCTTTTAGATTTTTATTTATTTAATTATTTTATTTTGAGACAGTGTCTTGCTAAATTGCCCAGACTGGCCTTGAACTTGTGGTCCTCCTGCCTCAGCCTCCCTAGTCTCTCGGGTCACAGGTATGTACCACTGTGCCCAATTGAATTTTCCCTTTGTACTTTGGCAACCAGGAACCTCAGTCCTAAATACAATACAGTCATCTCTCAGTATCTGCAGGGAATTGGTTCCAGGACCCCTGGCAGATACCAAAATCTGAGGATGTTTAAGTCCCTCATATAAAATGATATAGTACATGCATATATATAACCATGTGCAACCTCTTGTATATTTTAAATCATCTCTAGTTTACTTATAATACCTAACACAATGCAAATGCTATATAAATAGTTGTTATACTGTATTATTTAGGAAAAATGACAAGAAAAAAGCCGGGCATGGTGGCGCACACTTGTAAACCCAGGCCGGGTGTGGTGGCGCACGCTTGGAATCCCAGTACTTTGGGAGGCGGACACCAGAGGATCCGGGTTCGAGGCCAGCCTCAGCTCTCTCTCTCTCTCTCTCTCTCTCTCCGTCTCTCTCTCTCTACTTAGTGAGGCCCTCCGCAACTTCGTGAGACCCGGTTTCAAAATAAAGTATAAAAAATAGGGCCGGGGGTGTAGCGCGGAGGTAGAACGCCCCTGGGTTCAATCCCCGGTACCGCAAAAAAAATAACAAAAAAAATAAAAAATAAAAAATAAAGTAAACCCAGTACTTGGGAGGCTGAGACAGGAGGATTGCAGGTTTGAAGTCAGCCTCAGCAATTTAGTGAGGCTCTCAGCAACTTAGTGAGACCCTG
>PVJS01024396.1:0-28733 GCA_004027185.1 Glis glis
CCCTCCACAACTTCGTGAGACCCGGTTTCAAAATAAAGTATAAAAAATAGGGCCGGGGGTGTAGCGTGGAGGTAGAACGCCCCTGGGTTCAATCCCCGGTACCGCAAAAAAAAGAAAGAAAGAATAAAAAATAGGGTTGGGGGTGCAGCTTGGAGGTAGAATGCCCCTGGTTTCAATCTCCAGTACCACAAAACAAAAAGAAAGAAAATTTTGTCTCCAAATAAATGTCCATCCCTATTCCATTTAAAACTTACTTTTATTTTCTCTACTAATTTGAAATATAATGCTTTAATATACTAAATTCTATATAAACATAGGCCTGTTTATCTTTTCCCTACTCACAATCATCAGTGCATTTTTTAAACAATACTATTTTAGCACAATCATTTATGGAAGTATATGTCATACCTTATAGATGTGGTGTAATGGTTAAGCACATATTTCATAACCATTACTGTCTATAGGACTTTCTGCCCACTGGCATGTGAGTTGACTTTTTGGTACCTAATATTCCTTAACTGTAAAATTTTGCACAAATATAGCATTATCATCATCATGGAATTGTTAGGATTATAAGAATGTTGTTAGGATTGGCATTAGTAGCAATAATCACATAATAGTCTTTGAATGTTATTATTATTAGCTTCATTTTATTTTTTTAAATGGTCATTTTTTTCCAATATTTGCTCCTTAAAACTTTTTGCAACAGTTTGAAAATTTTCATAAATATGAACATTTGTTCTCTGTTAGGGCAATCAATGAGTACTAGGTTAAATATATTCATTAGATCAGTTTTGTGTAGATTATTATTATTTAGTAATAGACCCTTGTCTTCATATTAAAGTTTAAGTAGAGTCTAATATGTCAATTTCTTAAGGTTGAACCCACTCTGACTAATGTTGCCCATCCTGATCACCAACACATAGCTCCTAGGACTCTAAGAAAAACCTGAACATATTTACTCTGAAATAATTTTTGTCTTGTCAAATTATCTCTCATTATATGTATATCATACAAAAAATATTCTTAGACAGTATTCTAGAATTTGTAATTTCAGAAAAGAAAGTGGTAAATGACTACCCTCCCCATCAGTTTGAAGGAGGCATTTAACTAAAGAGGCAGGATAAACTAATGTGCATAATATGAAAGTAGTTTTGTTTAGCCAAATTCGTTTAAATCTGTTTATATGGATGCATATTTTAACATTTGGTTAGGTGAGAAAATATATCCACATCATTCTCGTAGATATGCTAACCCTATTAGTATTTTGTACAAAGTAAGCTACTGGAATTTTGTGGTCCAGTAGTGCTGTTATTTCTTGTCTTTTTTATTTAATATGAACATCCCCATAAACTGTAACTAATCCAGTCAGTCTTCTATACTATCATATTTATAATTTCTGTTGAGCTAAAAAGGCAAATAAAATTAGCATAAACAGAGCATGCTGAATAGAAGGAATTGAAATAATAGGCTGCATTTTTTTCTATTGTTATACTTTGTTCAACCAAGTGAGAGCATGAACTTGCATCTACAATGCAAGTTATTGTACACTGCAGGCCAAAACATAGGTTGGTTCTGAAGCATGAACAAATAGTGCAGACATGGGATAACAGTGAATGGCTCTCTGGATCACAATGAATAAGGCAACTTTCCAATACATCTGAGAGAAGCATAGTCCAATGTTATTACAGCAATGTACCCATCTGTTGGTTTTAGTAGCTCTGAATGAGCACATTGTAGGGACTGTAGCTAGTTATCCAGTTATTGAATGTTATACAATGCTTTCCCTGTGTGATAATAAAAGACACCACAGATGGAACTATTGATTTAGGAGGAATACCAATAGTGAATATCACCAAAATATACAATGTCAAATGGAAAAAAAATGTGGTTGACTTTCAACAAAGAGCTATTATGCTGAGGCATTATAGGTACTTTGAATCATTTGAGAAGGAAAGAATAAATTTGAATTATTCATTGTGTATAGTCTTTAATGTACCTTTTATATGCTGGACATATATATATATATATATGACTCACACAATACCCATTGTATTATGTAGATATCAAACTCAATAATCTTAAACAATAATTATAAAACTTGAACATAGAGCCTTTAGACTTCCCTGAATTCTTTGAACATTTTCTCTTCTATAATCAAAAAATATTCTATAATTTATTTATATTCCCATGTGATATGAGGGTTAAATTAGCCCTAAAAGTGAAGAAATTTGCCCAAGATCACAACTAACAATTTGGGAGCAGAATTCAAAATTAGTCTGGCTAATTTCAAAGTCTGTAGCCAAACCATGAAATCAACCTGGCTCAGTGTAAATACAGTTATTCCCCACAATCCAGCCCTCCCTAATTTGTTTGTTTTAAATTATTTATCAAAATATATGTCTAAAAATCACAAAGTAAATCTTCAGCAAAGATTAACATCTTGGCTAAAAGAAACAAATTACATAGTGTTCAATTTCTCTGTGTTCTGATTATCACATTCTTCTTACCCACTCCCTAGAGACCAACGAAATTATGAGCTTGGTGTGTATTCTGCCAGGCAATGTTTTTAATTCTTTTACTGTGTATTTATTGTCCATAAACCATTGATATTAGTTAACTATGTGCTGCTCTACATAAACTGCACCATGCTATGCAAATGATCTAACAACTTTCTTTATGCAACTTTACCTGTAATATAGTTGATTCATTTTAACAATTACATAATAATTAATCAATGTTTTATTTATCCATTCTTTTGTTGAAGAATATTTGGATATAAATATTCAATATTTTAAATCAATGTGCAGCAAATAACCATCAGTGTATTTCCTTGCATACGTGTAGTTTCCTAGGTTTGTCTAAGGCTTACACCTAAAAATATGTTCTGAATGGACACTAGGTTATTCAGTTAATTAAAAAAAATACACTGTTGGTGGGTCATAAATTAGTACAACCACTAGGATAGCCTCAAAATACTAGAAATGGAACCACCATATGACCCAGATATACCACTCTTTGATACCTTTCCAAAAGAATTAAAGTCAGAATATTATATTGGCACATGTATATTCATGTTTGTATCAGCACAATTCACAATAGCCAAATTATGGAACCAACTCAGGCATCCTCAACAGATGTATGAATAAAGAAAATGTGGTATATATACACAATGGATTTTTATTCTGCCATAAAGACCAAAATATGTTATTTTCAGGAAAATAGATGGAACTAGAGAATATTATATTAAGTGAGATCAGCCAGTCTCAGAAAGTTAGGGGCTATATGTTTTCTCTCATATGTGGAAGCTAGAAAGAAAATAGGAAACATAAGGGAATATAAATAATGTGGAGAAAGACCTGTAGAGTTGTGGAAGAGGACTGACAGAGGAAGAAAGGGAGGGAAAGAGGAAAGGTTAAAGAAGGAAACAGTTTGAATAATACTATGGCAATATGTGAAGAAATTACTACCAATCTCATTAACATCTGTTGGGAGGGAAGAAGAATGAGAGGGGTGGGATATAGAGGGAAATACATCAAAAGCTATGTTCATGTATATTTTCATCAGATTTAACCTCATTATGATGTATAATTGCAATGCACTAATAAAATTATTATTAAAATATATAATTCCTTTGTATATAAAGTATGCCCTTCTCAAATGTTATACCAACATAATATTGTACGAATAGGCTTATTTTTGCATACTACCAATACTAAATTCTATTTTCTAAAATGTGTTTAATATTTCATATATATATATAAAAATCCCATACATATAGTTTTTTATAAATCCCATATATATAGTTTTTTAAGAATAATAAATAAACTCACCACCATGATTAAAGATAGAATACTAGTGGACACTCAGAATTTGTGTATCTCTACCAAAGCACCCCATTACCACCATCTAAATCATTTGGGGGTTTATCATTATTTTTCCATATAGATGTTGTTATCTGAATATCTTGGTCTAGTTTGAAATCCTAAGTGTAGTAAGCACAAACCTAGAAGTATAAAACAATGGAAACTTGCACTATTAGAAAAAAAATTTTCAGGGAAAACTACTGATAAGATCACAAGGTCTCTGGAAGTATACAAAATCCTACTCAAGGGAAGTCAGTGGATGGAAGTTCCATAAAAGAATAGGGGTCATGTCACTCACAACGGCTATCTTGGTTGATGTGAGAAATAGATATTGTGACATGTGCAGCCAAAATATATTTGGAGGAAGTGGGCAATTCTGCATTTCCTGCCTTTAAGCTCAACATAGCCCACCTTAATTTCCCACCACTTCTATTTTGGTGTTCTTTTTGTTTTCTTTAAAGTATTAACCAATATGAGTAGTTATTTTATTTTTGTTTATTTTTTGTTTCCCACAACTATACTCAAAGATGAAGTCAAGGATGCAAACTCTTTTATTTCATGTTTTATTCGAAATGAACGAAGCATTCTTTGATATACAAAATGTTGGAAAATTTAGCAAGATTTCCTACCTAAACTCCCTAACACAAATGAGCTAAGTCTTGAAGGATTTGTAGGAGTAAGCCAACATTAGAGTGTACTTGGGGTAGGATATTTCTATCAAGCAGAGAGGTTTGTGAGAAATCATAAATCATTCAATGTAGCTACAGTAAATCATTTGGTAATATGGATAGAAAGTAATTGGAAATAAATAACATTGAAGAGGAAAGTTGAGAAAACTCATGAATTATTGCCATGTTATAATGTCTTGAGCACTACTAAAATATTTTAAGCAAGGGTAACTTATAGAAATATTTTCTTAGAATGATAAATAAGAGAAAAGTAAGCAGAATAGATTTGAATAGTGCAAAGCTACAATTAAAACTCTCATAGTTATCCTCTTGAAAAACAAGATTTGAATTTTATATTGAGTTCATATCTAGAGAAAAGGAGAAGAGCTTTCTACAGGTTGAATCAATAGTATTTGGTAACCTGCTCAATGTTGCAGGTGAAGGAAAAAGGCAAACAAAATGTCTTTGTCAAATTTCTATCTTGAGCTGTTAGATGCAAAATGGTGCCCTATACCAAAATGAGGAATTAAGAAGAACATTTCGGGATAAGATAGGGTGAGAAAATAAGCAGTAACACCGTTTTTTAGTTTGAATTTTCTCAAAATGAATGGCATTAATTATAAAATTGTTTCTACTTTGTGTTATTTCTAAAAATTGCTTTTATTTTCTGGACCCCTTTCTAAAAATTGCTTTTATTTTCTGGACCCCTTAGGTGACAGTTCCTAAACATTTGTTAGATATGTATTTCTCTTTCTGATTAGCTCTTCACACTCTCCAACGCATAATTACCCAGACATTCAGAGACTGAAAGAGAGGAATCTTTCAGAAAGAAAAGAATCCAGGCTTAAGACTTTTTCTTTTGTTTGTTAGTTTGTTTTGCTTTGTTTTATATGGGGGATTGAATCCAGGAGCATTCTACCTCCAAACTACACCCCTAGCCCTTTTTATGTTTTATTTATTTCAAAACAGGGCCTTGCTAAATTGCTGAGGTTTGCCTCAAATCTGAGATCCTCCTGTTTCAGTCTCCCAAGTACTAGGCTTACAAGAGTGCACTACCATGCTTGGTTGCTTATTACTCTTAATGATGACTTTTGTTTAAATATGAGCTCACCAATTTATACAGACAAGTAATACTACTAAATGATTATTTTAATAAGAAAAGTATACTTTTGTTATTATTATAGGAAGAGTAATAGCTTCATTATAAACCTAATACTTAACCTTAGGTGAATCCAAAAATGATTAATTCTTATAACAGATGTCTTAAATATGTGAAGAAAATGAAAACGATTAAGTTTTGTCATTTGTTTGTATCCACATACAATATGGGTTATCATAATACATTAATATGTAAAGAAAATGTGCATAACACTAAAATATTTTTAAGTGATTGAATTTAAGACTATTTACATACTACAGAAAATAACTTGATATATGAATAAATTATTTCATATAGTCAAAGGAGGTCATATTTTCATTCATAAATAATTCAAATCAATAAATCATTTTAATATTTTTGTTTTGAAATTGCCCAATTTTGAATATAAAATTTAAAGCAGATATTCATTGTTTTCATTAATATAAAAGCTGAGCAAATTTGTCTATTTGAGAAATGTGAAATAATATGTTTACATGAAATACTGATGATTCTCCAGTTAAAAATTTTAATAGTTTACATAGTATATTAATCAAAAGATAAAACATTAATTTTTTAAAAAGAAATAATCAAGTAATTT
Source organism: Glis glis (assembly GCA_004027185.1). Classification (NCBI taxonomy): domain Eukaryota; kingdom Metazoa; phylum Chordata; class Mammalia; order Rodentia; family Gliridae; genus Glis; species Glis glis. The sequence goes on from PVJS01024396.1 coordinate 6,271, forward strand.
TTGTTCCTTTCAGTTTCTCAAAATAAAAGACAGAATACTAAGTAAGGGCATTCAGAAAAAAAGTTAAAGATAAAAACAGGCTGCTTAAGTTCTTATTCACTTTCTGACACTAAATCTACTGATCCAAAACTAATCTCACCACTATATTCATTCTCTGTCTAATCTTTGACTTCTCATCTTTAACATCTGCAAGTTCAACAACATAAAATTCACATTCTAGTTTAAAGTCAAATATATCATTTCAATAATTAAAATTTTTGTCAAAATGCCCGCACTATCTATTTCACAATGTCAAATAATACCCCAATTTTCCCTAGGTAAATCCATTTGCATTTGTATAATCTAATTATGTTTTAAATTAACATGCATCTCATAAATAAAGAGTAAAATAATGGAAAATAAACATTAAGAAATGAAAAATAAATATATATAAATACACACACACACACACATATATATATATATATATATATGTGTGTGTGTATATATGTATATGAAGAACTAAAAGGAATGAGAGTGCCATGGAGAAATGGCTAGTTCCTGGTCTAGATCAAAGAAAATATTATGTGAACCTGGGGCATCTTGTTCTGCTATAAATCAAGTGTCCTTCAAAATTAATGAGGTGACATGAAAACATCAAGCAGGTGCAAGGAGTCCTAATTTACTAAATTGTGATGAGCTGAGCATGAAAACAATAATAATCGCAGTGGAATAAATTTAAGAATAAATGCTCAAAGAATATAAGGTCAGAAAATACTTACAAATCAACATTTTATAAAGAATTTCCTCACTATCATATTGCTAAAGTATAAGTGAACACCCATCTTCCATTTGTTAGGAGCTATATTTCAGATTAAATAATCAGCTTCCAAAAATGGAAAAATGCTCTTCATTATAGAATAACACCAGTTAATTTTAGTTAGAATGAAAATATTATTTTAAATGGATATTCTCCAAGTAATATAGCCTTAAAATATATAAATAAAATTTACAGAGCTACAATGAAAACAATTCCGAATCTCAAATCAAAACAGAAAATGTACCCCTCTCTGAATGAATTTTTTGTACAACCACAAAATATTTGAGCAAATTTTGTACTGCCACAAGAGATTTGAACAACTAATGAACCACATACCATGGAAATATATAGAAAACTATACCATGAAATTATTTAATAATTTTTTACCATTTAAAATATTTAAATTCTATAGAATAAATAGACAATAAATATTGGAGAATAATAATAATACAGGATTATTTTCTAGTTACAATGCAATTAAAAGAAATATGCTGCAAAAACATACCCCAAACCCCAAGTACATGAAAACTTGTATAAAAGGTATTTAAAAAGAAATAAAATATCTAATATATGTGTAACTGAAGACTCACACAGAGAGAGAGCAAACAGGTTTGTAGTAATATTTAAAGATACAATGGCTGACAAATTTCCAAAACTTATCAAATAATTTAACCTACAATTATAAAAGTTCTATGAATCTAGTAAGATAAATATAAACAAAATCACTTAGGTTTTCTATAGTCAAACAACTAAAAATTAAAATAAAAAGAAAACTCTGTAATAGAGAGAAATAATATATAGTATATTAAAGTAGAATTAACAAACCTAAGAGAAATTTCTCAAAGACATACAAGATGCCTGAAACTGACATCATCACAGTACAGAAAAAATAATGATCAACCTTGATTCTATATCTACCTAGAATAGTATTCAGAAGTGAAAATTAAATGAAAATGTTTTCTGAAATACAAAGTCAGAGTAAATATTGACACTGGCCTACACTAAAAGAAAATCTAAAGGGAATAATTTAGGTTCAAGAAAAATGTCTTCAGATGAAAATAAAGATTTAGTAAAGCAGACCAAGCAATAAAATGGTAAGTTTTAGGTAAACATAAATGACTGTTCATTATATAATACTAGGAAAATTCCATATTCTGTGGTCCAGCATGTAAGAGGCTTAGAAGTTACTACTTCCTCCTAACAATAAACTAAAAACTGAACATACTGAAAAACCAACAGTTCCTCTTAAATCCATTGGAGAAATGAGGTCACTAGACAACCTCTGCCCTAAAATTGGAGAAACAGGCTGATACAGAAAATCACGTTACTTGAGCAGAAACCTATGAGTGGAAACTCCCAAGGGAACCAGGATTGAGACAGAAAAATATAAATTGTAATTGTCAGTTTGCTTAGAGGCAAATTTTGAACAAGTCTGAATGTCAAAATTCCAGAGGAATCTGGTCTCCTAAGGGGATCTCAACACTTTTGTGAGTTTATCCGCCAACAGCTCTACAAGATTCTCATCCTAAAAATAAAAGAAAAATCCACTTATGTTTCTGGCAGGAGAAACATAACCAACTTTAAGTACTTGAGAGTACTCTGTTCTTCCTAACAATGTCTGCTTCAAAAAAACAATTTTATCAGAACCTAAATTTAAAAAAAAATGAATGAGAAGTGTGGGTGAACAGTTCATAGTCTAGGAGCACAGACTCACCAAAAAACTGAGACATACGCAAGAATATACAATGATTCCTTACCCCAACACCTTAGAGATATAAGATATACCAGAAATATTATAATTATTCGATCATTAACTTAAAAATCTATTATTAATATGCTAAGGGATTTAATGAAAAAAAAATAGACAACATGCAAGAACAGATGGATAATATAAGCAGAGAGATAGAAATTATAGGGAAGAATCACAAAGAAATGCTAGAGATTAAAAATATTATAGCAGAGAGTGGGTGCCATGGTACACACCCAAAATTCCAGTACTTGGGAGACTGAGACAGGAGGATCACAAGTTTGAGGCCATCATATAATATGATACATCGAAATTATGTTTTAGACATACTGCAGTAAATAACTGTGAAAATTTTTTAAATAATAAATATTGATACAAACATCCTCACCAAAATACTAGCAAATTAATTTCAGCAGCATTAAAAGAATTGTGCACCATGACCATTACCAAGTGATATTTATCTCTGGAATACAAATCGTTGAACATATGCCACTCTGTAAACATACTCTACCACATTAGTAGAATGAAAGATAATAATTATATTGTCTTCTTGATAGATATGTATGAAAAGTATTTGTAAATTTATTATATTTTCAAGAAAAAATTTAGGGATAGGAGGAATAAACCTCAGCATCATAAATTCCATATATAGTAGGTCACTCAATAGTAAAAATTGCTAACATCGGGGAAAAATGCGAATGCCCACTCCCATGCCTTTTATTTTTTTTAGCTTAATACTGGGAGTTCTGCCCAGAGCAATTAGGCAAGAGAAAGAAATAAAGGAATTCACGTGTGAAAGTCTGAAGTAAAACATCACTTTATGTGGATATTATCTTATATATAGAAAAATCTATAAGCTGTATCAAAAATAGAACTAATAAACAAATTCAATAAAGTTGCAGGGTGCAAATATCCATAGAATATGTAAACACTAATCATGAACTATCTGAAGAAGAAATCAAGAAAACAATCCCATTTACAATAGGATTAAAAATATCAAATATTTAAGAATAATTAACCAGGGGTGAAAGATCTCTAATCTAAAAATGATGAAAAATTAGTGAAAATATGAAAAAGACACAAATAAATGGAAAGATATCCCATGTTCATGAATGAGAGGAATTAATATAATTAAAATATCCATAATGCAAAGTGACCTATGGTGCAATGCACTACCTATCAAAATTCCTTTGACATTTTCACTGAATTTTTTTAGTTATAAAGTTTGTATAAAACCACAAATGACCCAATATACCCAAAACAATTATGAGCAAGAAAGACACAGCTAGAGGTATCACATTACTAGGTTTCAAAGTAAAATATCAAGCTGTAGTAACCAAACTAGTATGGTACTTACACGGAAACAGGCATATGGACCAATGAAACACAATATACTGCCAAGAAATTATTACACACATTTACAGCCAATTGACTTTTGACAAGGTTACCAAGAATACACAATGGGGAAAAGACCATCTCTTTAATAAATGGTTTGGCAAAACTGGATATCCATATGTAGAAGAATGAAACTGGACTCTTATCTTACATCATATACAACAATAAACACAAAATGAATTGGAGGCTTAATTTTAAGACATGAAACTACTAGAAGAAAACATAGGAACAAGTGTTTTTGGCATGAATCTGGGTAAAGATTTATTGGATAAGACCCTGAAAGCATAGGCAACAAATGAAAAATAAATAAATTAGCTTACAACAAACTAAAAACCTAAATAGCAAAGGAAATCACACATTTAAGAGATAAACTAAGGAATGAGAAAAAATACTTGCAAACCATCCATCTGATAAAGGGTTAATTTATGATGTGAGACTATAATGCATCAATAAAAGTATAAAAAATTAAAAATAATACCAAAAGTGTTTAAGAAGGTCATATAACTCAACAACAGAAAAATAAATAATCCAGCTTTAAAATGGGTAAAGAAACTGAATAGTCATTTTTTTCAAAGACATTCAACAGACCAACAAGAATTTTAAAAATGCTCAACGTCCTAATAAAAGTGAAATTCGAATTAAAGCCACCATAAGAGATCACCTCATGCCTGTCCGAATGCCAACTATTAAAGAGACAAAAGCTAAGAGTTGGCAAAAATGTGGAGAAAAAGGAGTCCTTGTACACTGTTAATGAGAATGTAAATTAGTGCAGCCGTTATGGAAAACAATAAGGAAGCTTCTCAAAATATTCAAAATAAGCTGTCATATTACCTAGTAATCCCATGCCTGGGTATACATCCAAAGAAAATAAGATCCCTCAGTCAAAGAGACATCTGTGCAACTGTGTGCACTGCTTCATTATTCAGAATGCCCACGATGTGAATCAATGTAACTATCCATCGAAGGTTAGTATATTTTAAAGTACTATATAGCTAGCTAGCTATGTGTCTATCATTTGTATGGAACCACAAGACTTCAAATACCCAAACAATCTTGAGCAAAAGATATCCCCATCACACATACGATGGAACATTGTTCAGCCTTTAAAAGAAGGAATTCCTTTCATTTGTGACAACACAGATGAATCTAAAGGACATTATGCTAAGTGAAATAAATCATGCACAAAGAGACAAGTACTGCATGATCTCACTTATATGCAGAATCTGAAAAGGTAGACTCATTGAAGTAGAGATTAGAATGATGGGTTGCCAGGGGCTGGGGAAATGAGGGGAATGGGATATTTTGGTGAAAAGATCAATTATACTTCAATAAAGCTGGAAAAACTTAAAGGAATTAATTCAAGTTGAATATGCAGATTATGAACATTGGTAATCTCCAGTTAGTTTGATTATAAAGGGGAACCAACAGATGAAAATTTAAAGCAGAAGAGAATAAAAACACAAATTTAGAGCCAGGCATAGTGGTGCATGCTTGTAATCCCAGTACGGAAACAGGAAGATCACAGGTTTAAGACCAGCACAGAGTTTCAAAATAAAAAAATAAAATCGGGCTGGAGGTATAGATCAGAGTTAAATGCCCCTGAGTTCAATAACCAGAACTACAAAAAAATTAAAAATAAATTTAGTTTAAAACAAAAGACAGGAAATGCAGATCACATTTATATGTTATTGAGAAAATTCTAGAGAGGAACATTAATGATGGAGGAAAATTAACGAAAACTGCAAAGAAACTCAAACAGAAGAGCAGGGAACCAGAGACCAGAGTTAGTTTTGCTCTTAATTAGAACTAAGGACAGTTTTTTGTGGCAAAAAGAGAGAAAACAGAAAATATAGGTTCTGATGTCAGTAAAATTGTGTGATTTAGAGCGAGAGAATCATAAAGTTACTCTCTGGTTGCTTCATTTCTCACTGGTAATTTCCTGAAAATTGAGAAGCGATTAATGTGGGGCTTTCAGAAATGATAAGCAGTTATAAAATTGTCTCAGAAAATATTCATTGACAGGATTGCAGAGCCAGTATTCACTGCCAAATGTAAAACCAGTGTATTGGCCAGGGTTCACTAGACTAACAGAATTCACAGAATGAGTATATGGAAAAAGGGATTTATCAGATCAGCTTACAATGTAGTCCCCAGTTCCGACTGCACATGGAGAGTCAGAGGAACCAGTAGCTGGTCGAGCGGTCTAAGAGCTGGAGTCTTAGGATCGGAGCAACCACTAATTCAGTCCCAGTCCAAGACATGAAGATCAGGAAGCTCTTCGGAGAAACAATGGTGACGTTTCAGTTCGAAGGGCTGGAGGCCGACGATCTCAGACGAGAGCAGATGCGTTTTCTTCAGGAAGAGTCGCTCATCCCTCTACCGTGGCTTTCTCCTTCTTTTATCTAAGTCCTGCGCCTATCAGAACCCTGCTGCCTACATTTAGGGCAGGACTTTCTGTTTAATCTGCTGTTACACACCCAAAGTCACATGATCTTGGGTGTGTCATGATCCAGTCAAGTTGACAAATTAGATTAACTATCACAACCAGTTAGCCTGGTTTTATAATTTGTCAAATGATCCTCTAGGTTACTAATGTTTAAACTAACAGGATGCAAAATCTTGGCAAGATTGAATATTATTAATACTTTCTATCTGTCCAATTTCACATGTCTTTTTAAAATTTCTTATTCTATATTTCTTTTATTATTAGAGTTGGCATGTTTTACTATGTCATGGCTATGATATAGACTGGAACAGGATGAGGATACAGGAAAAGGAATTGTAAGACTATAGAGGAAGTGAATATAATGAAGTGAATAAACTGGATATTAGTATGTTTGTACATAGATCACTTTGGACTCAAAATAAAGCACATTGAGTCCAAGAGAAGACCAGCTGGCTGTCTTCTATAAGGGTTTGGATGGTGACATCTTGGCAAAATTACCACATATTTTTCAGACAGGATTTCAAGTGTATGGGATATTTTAAACTGAATTTTATCAGAAAATCAAGGAGGAATACATTTGCCAGTGGGGAGGGTCACATGAACAAAACTAAAAACTGGAAAAACTTTTATCTTTCATCTTTTGAATAGTGAGAATAAAATTAAATTATATATTAATCAGCATATCTGGAACAATAGATAAAACAGTCGTTTTTTGTTATATAAAAATCAAAGTGTTGTCATTAAAAATGGAACTATCAAGTTCAGTGAATAATTATTCTTGCATAATCAGGGCAAATTATTCACACACACACACACACACACACACACACACACACACAGATGTCTTTATGAGAGCGTAATGAAGTGTATTGTACATGGTGAAAGTACATGGATTGATGAAGCAATAAAGAAATTTTTGGCGAAACCTTCGAAGATGTGATTATAAAGGAATGAAAAGATATAAATAGTAACTGAAAAAAAGTCTAATCAAAGAAGGTCTTAAAGTTTTTTTTTTTATTAAATGATGATATATGTTGGATTATGTACCCCAAACTCCCCTCCAAAATATGGTAATGTAGGCTGGGCTGCTAATCTAATATGAATGGTGTTCTTAATAGAAGATGACCATGTGAAAACAGAAACACAGTGAGAAAACAATGGGACATGAACAACAAATATAGGAATTATGCATCTGCAAGTCAAGGAACACCAAAGATTGCCAGCAAACTTCCAGAAGCAAGGGTGAAGCAAACCAGAACTGTAATACAATAAACTTCTGTTGTGTAAGCCACCCAATTGATACTTTGTCAACAGCTTCCCCAGGAAACTAATATAGATGGGAGATTGAAAGATATTTAAATTTAAAAGAATAGGTCAACAGGAAGGGAGACACTGAAGACAGAAGAGAAAGGGACTATTGATGGAGTGTGTTCCTGGAGGAGAAAGCAGGAAATGCTAACTCACAAAAGGACCTAGAAAGAGACTCTTGAATTGTTGTGAGAACAAAGGAAGGTGAAGTAGTTCCTCTCTAGGATTCTCATTTTCTCTAAAACTTATGAGATGAAACCATCAGCTAATTTTATCCAGTGATGATGAGGACCCTGACTTCATAGGAGATTTGAGAAGATTTGAAACAACTGCTGTAGAGAATAAGAGATAGTGGGGGATCTACAGGAGTGCCAGTTCCAGATTCAAGGCGAGCGCTAATAAATGAATGCAATTGCAGTTTGATTTGACATACAGGCAATTATAAACTGTATTTATATTTTCTTTATCTGTCCTTCTTTAAAAGAAGTTTGGTAACAATCTACTATAATTTGAAACCAATAATAGATACTCAGATTACCTTTTCATATCTTCGAAAAATAATTCATTCATTTCAAGGATTATATTAATGTTATTTATGTCATAGATTTGTGTATCAACCAGTAAGAACTGTGTAATTGCTGAATTATACCTTGTAAAAGCTACATAACTAGCTAGGATTGAATTCCCATCTGACCTATAAATTGACCTAACCCTTCAGTTTATTTCAATATATCAAATTATTTATTAAGTAAAATGATATACAAACATGTTATGGATATATATATATATAATAAATGAATACTTTGATAGTATGGATCAAATAATATTACACAGAAAAAGTTTTTCATTAGCATATTTAAGTTTATTTACATACATAGTAGCCATCCAGTTAATTCAAATATATAGCAAGCCAATACTCAATTCTGAGAGGTCTTTATTAGTTTCTCCAGGTTTAAGGTTACATTTAATTCCCATCCTCCTGATCCACACAAATAAATGAATATCTGATCAGCAACATGTTTGTGAAATATAAAAAATATATATATAGCCATAAGGAGATAAAGCAAAGTTTAGCATAATGGACAATATGAACATTTATAATGTAAGCAGTAAATAATATAGAAGCAAGCATGCATTTATGAGCAATAAATTATTCCAGAATAAGCCCACATTATTTTTGATGGTGTTGTTAATTCATTTGTTGAAGGTAATTTTATATATTTATGTTTACATATGTATATATTTATGCATGTGTTTACATACATACATACATATATACATACATATTTATATAAAATGAAGGCACAGTCAAGTTGATTAATTATTAAAATGACAAAGTAAAATGGTGCCATGCTGATACTAAATGTATAGAATGTTGCCAAAAGTGTTCTAAAATCCTTATTTTGATTTCTTTCCCAAGGCTAGGCCTTATCCATGTCAATAATCCTCAATTCCCCCTTCAAATTTGTTTTTCTCCTGAGAAGCAGAGCTACATGTCATAAAATTCAAGGCATAGTCCCTGAAACTATTCAACTACATTTGTAATTCAACACTAATGGTTTCTAGCTATGTGACCTTAATCAATTTATTTATTGTCCATTCCCTACAGCTTCTGTATGTGTCAAATGGAAATGATAGTATTATCTTATAGCATCATTGTGAGAATTAATGAGTTAATACATTTAAAGTACTTGGAGCAGAGCCTGACACAAATTAAGAACTAAATAAATATAAATAATTCTTAATTAGTTTAATTAACTATTAGACTTATACACTGTTAGTGAGATTGTAAATTAGTATAACCACTATGGAAATCAGTGTGAAATTCTTCAAAAACTAGGAATGCAACCATCATATGGCCCAGCTATACCATTCCTCAGTATCTTTCCAAAAGAATTGATGTCAACATACTGTAGCAATACATGCATACCCATATTTATAGAAGCACAGTTCACAATAGCCAAGGTATGAAACCAGCCTAGGTGTCTGTTGTCAAATGAATGGATAAAGAAAAGGTTGTGTGTGTGTGTGTGTGTGTGTGTGTGTGTGTGTGTGTACAGACAGACATACAATGGAATTTTATTCAGCCATATAGATGAACAAAATTATGTAATTTGCAATAAATGTATGGAGCTTCAAAAGCATTGTTAAGTAAAATAAGCCAGACTCAGAAAATAAAGGGTAATATGTTTTATCTCAAATATGGAAACTAGAGAGAAAAATAAAGGGGAAAACTGGGTGAGGGGAAAATCTCATGAATATAGAAAGGAGAACAGTAGAGTAGAGGAAGGGAACTAAGGGGAGGGAGGAGGGAAGGAAAAGGGGTTGTACTGGAGAACAAAATTGACCAAATTATGTGATGTGCATTTAAAAATGTGTAACAGCTGGGCGTGGTGGTGCATGCTTGTAATCCCAGTACTTGGGAGGCTGAGACAGGAGGATTGCAGGTTCACGGCCAGCCTCAGCTACTTAGTGAGGCCCTCTGCAACTTAGTGAGACCCTGTTTCAAAAGAAAGAATAAAAAATAGGGCTGGGGGTATAGCTCAGAGGTAGAATGCCCCTGGGTTCAATCCCCGGTACCATGAAAAAAAAAATGTGTAACAATGAATCCCGTTATTAATGTATAATTATTTTAGGAGGAAAAATTCTTTAATAAAAGATCAGCAAACCAAATCCAATAGTGTAAGAAAACATGTTATGTAAGCATGCATTTTCTTTTTTTGCATACTTTTATTGGTGCATTATAGTCTCACATCATAATGCAGTTCATACTGATAGTGACATACATGCACACAGCAGTTGGTGGACTTTCTCCTGACTCCCTCCCCATTCCCCTCTCTTCTCCATACAAGGTATTGAGATTGACATTGGTATTCTCACATATGTACATAATATCAATGGAAATGATTCCTTCATTGGTCCTCCCTCTTCCCCTCCCCACTTCCCCTAGACTACCTCCCTGGCTGCACTGCAGTTTCTCCTCCATTATCTGAAGTCCCTCTTTTATCCTTATTACTCCCTAGCTTCAGCATATGAGAGAAAGCATTTGACCCTTCACTTCCTATGACTGGCTAATATCACTTAGCATAATGTTCTCAAGTTCCACCCATTTTTCTGCAAATGACATTATTGTGTTCTTGATTGCTGAGTGGAATACCATTGTGTGTCTATCCCATATATCCCATATTTTTATAATTCATTCATCTGTTGATGGACACCTAGGTTGGTTCCATAATTTGGCTATTGTGAATTGTGCTGCTATGAACATGGATATGCATGTGTCACTATAATATTCTGATTTCAGTCCCTTTGGAAAGATGCCCAGAAGTGGTATAGCTGGATCATGTGGTGGATTCATTCCCAGTTTTCTGAGGAATCTCCACCCTGATCTGCATAGTGGCTGCACTAATTTGCAATCCCACCAACAGTGTAGAAGAGTTCCTATTTCCCCATATCCTTGCCAACATTAATTATTTTTTGACTTCTTGATGATTGACATTCTGATCGGGGTTAGATGGAATCTCAGTGTAGTTTTGATTTGCAACTCCCTGATTGCTAGTGATCTTGAACATTTTTTCATGTATGTATGGGCCATTTGCCTCTCTTCTTTTTGAAGTGTCTATTTAGCTCAATTGCCCATTTCTTGATTGGGTTATTTGTTTTTTAGTGTTGAGTCTTTTAAGTACTTTGTATATTGCCAGTGACTGACAGTGCTCCACATGATCTTAAAGTATAATTATAATGCACATTAAAATTTTTAAAAATTAAGTGTTAAAATGAGCATCATTGTATTTCCTATCTTGACTAAAAATATCATCATCTGTTCAGCTGCACAAACTAGAAATGTGGGCATCAGTTCTATTTTATTTTATTTTATTTTTTATTTGGTATTGGAGATTTAACCCCGGGGTATTTTACCTCTGAGCTACACCCCCAGCCCTTTTTATTTTTCATTTTGAAACAGTCTTGCTAAGCTATTGAGACTGGCTTCAAACCTGTGATCCTCCTCTCTCAGCCTCCCCATGTATCAGTTTTAAATTATACTTTTCATCACATATGTGTCATAAATTATTTGTGTACACACCCCCTTGTCTACATCTTTCATGTTTAAGCTTTAGTTCAAGCATTCAGTCTCTCACCTGAGGGACTCTCATAACCCTCTAATCCTGTCTGCCCACATAACTACCATGCCTCTTATTTTGATATCCAAATCTAACCATAGTTATTCTTTTGTTGAAGGCTTAAAAATTTCTGAGACAAAGTCCCTATTTCTCACCATTACACCTTGAGTTCAAAGTAATAGGTCATCAAGTCACCGTTCTCTGACTCTGTTCTGTCTTTTTGCACCAAACTGCTCTGCACTCTCTCCACTCTTATCACTCATTTGGAGTGCCTTTCCCTCCCTTCTCTACTTCGTTATGATCCCTTTCCCTCACACCTTCATTCCTTTCACTTTGACCTTTTACTGCACCCTTTAATAACAATAAAAGCACAACCTCAATAGTTAGAATGAATGTGTAATTATGTCACACACTATTATAGAAAAAAGCATTACGTCATTTACTCCTCTAAGTAAACCTTTAATGTGGGGATTTTTGTCACCTTCATTAAACAGTTGAAAAAACAGGTACAGAAGTGTCAAACACCTAAGGCCACTTGGCCATTGAGACCTGGAGCAGACTCTGAATCCAGACAGTATGATTTTCGAACCCAAACTTCCAAATATTGTAGAATGCTGTCCCTCAATCATACCCAAATGTAGCATATTGTATTACAAAAAAAACAACATGTTTCCATCTTCCAAAATACAGTATCTTATTCATATGACATTGAAGATTAAACTCAGTAGCTGAAATACATATTGTGTAATAATAAATACAGGAACAAATAAATAAATAAATGGGTGGATGAGATCAGATTATAAATAGCTGGTTTTCAATGGATTATTTTCCCTCTACTGTAGACATCATATTTATGCATTTTATATAAATATTACCATTCCTTTAGGCTCGCTTTCAATCTTATTAGAGGAAACCATTGGAAAAATAAAATTTAAAAGTTATTGCTGCAGCTGAATTAATATTTGTCCAGATCTATACAGCCACAAGTAACTTAGAATTAAAGATCCATGTTTGTTATTGTGAAAAATGCTACAATGAACAGGGTAGTTCAGATATATCTTTGAAATATTGATTTCAATTTCTTTGGATATATATGCACAAGTGGAATTAAACAATTACTATTTATCAATTAAAATTAAATTAAAATTGTATTTGAAACAAGAACTAGGCTTGCTTGGTTTGTTTTTTCAAGTTTTAAAAGCACTAGCGTTCAGGCTTATGCATACATATAAGAGAGCCTCTCATCAAAGTGGATCATTTGAATCCTAAAAGTCTGGTCCCATTTTCAAAGTTGTTAGATAGAACCACTGGAAAAATTTGGTGCCACTGAAATTATCTTAATATTCCAAAATCAAGACTCAGAAAAATGTATATATTTAGTCAATAATGCATTACTTACATACAATTTCCAAGCATTTCATAGATTTATCACAGAATGACCCTATTCAGCTAAAATATGACTTGATTCCGACCTAGATTTCTGGAATACACTTATCCTGGAACACTGAGACTAGCTATATATGTATTTCCCCAAAAGCTGGGCCAAGTGTTGCAACATACATCTTTTTTCATTTAGTCTCAGACTGTACAAAGACTCTTTATTAATGACTAAATAAAATTAAAATTTATACCCTGAGATTTTAGCTTCTATTTATTTACTTATCTGATTTCTAACCTTATTCTTAGAAAGGGAAAACATAGAATTTTCTATGGGCTTTATATTTTACTTGGGTTTAGGTATTTGTGTTTAATTTTGTAATTTTCAAACACACAGGTTTTTCTGGTCCGGTTGTTACTAACATCTAATTTAATTTCATTGTGTCAAAAATAAAATCTGTATAATATTAATTTTTGAATAAAATTTTGATATGGAAATTTTCACTAGGTAATTTTCTCTATAAGTCAAATTCTAGGAATGTATTATATGAATATAACAGCATAACATACTATACATATGTTTAGTCACAAGGATTTACTACACATATTATTATAAAGCAAACATTTTGAGGAAAATATTATTTCATGCATATAAGAGAAACAAAATACTTCACTATGCAGTTGATAAAAATTATGATTCAAAGAAATTAAATAACATGGAAAGATGTTGAAAAGTCAGGGAAATAAAGTGAAAAGAACTAAAAGCAGTATACTTAATGTGTTCTCATTGTGTGTATGAATCTGGAAGGCAAAACTCAGAAATGCCAACCTTGTCCTATTCTAAGACAGGATAATTTTTTTACTTATTTTGCTTACTTATATTTCTTTTTAAATATCTAAAACTTTTTAAATTTTATTGTCATTTTAATTTTACACATTTACAGAGTAAGGAGTGATGATTCAACATATGTTTTTATAATGTGTAATGATCAAAACAGAGGAGTCAGAATTTTTATCTCTTTAAACATTTTTTAGCTTTTTTGTTTATATATAATAATTAAACACAGAGATGAGGTACAGTGTGATATTTATGTATACAAATCAGAGTAATTAATGTTCTCATGTCCTTATCATTGCATTGTGCTTACACCCTTCAATCTCCTCTCCTTTTGTTTTCCATAAAATAATAAATTATTGTGAACTATAATCACTCCACTGTGCTGTAGAACACTGGAACTTATCACTTCTGTCTGTTTATTGGTTCCCATTATCCAGCCTCCCTCCATCCCTCCTCCTCCTCACCCTTTCCAACCTCTAGCAGTCACTATTGTACATTCAGATCATTCAGATCAACATTTTTAATACTCACATATGAAAAAGAACATGCAGTATTTGTCTTTCTGTATCTTAGTTCACTTAATATCTGACTTTATTTTTTACAATTTTTAAAATCCTCTGTTATTTTTATTTTACATTGGTGCATTGTAATTAAACATGATAGAATCATAGTGATACATTCATATATATACATACTATTATTTGGTTTGTTTAAAGTCTTATACTAATATAAACTATACATAGAACTGAAATTGTAAAGTCCTGTTTGATTCAGTCTACCCCGAGTGTTTAGAACAAAGTTAATGTAAATAGAAACTTTCATTAGCCTGGAAGGACAGTTGACACTTTTGGGTCAAAGAACATCATTATTTCTGAAATATTTAACACAAACACATGAAATTTCTACTAATGCTGCTTGAAAATATTTTAAATTCCACATATACCCAGATTATACTATTTAACTTGATTGAAAACTTTGAGATTATAATAGAATTTCTTCAATTTATCTAAAAACTTATAAAAAAGGGAGATTTTTATGATTAATTCATACTGTCTAGCAAATATTAATTGAGGTTACATCATAAAATTTTAATATAAAATTGGAAAATTTTCACAAAGTTCTATAAAAGTTGTATGCTATAGGAGTCAAATGCAATCTTTAGACTCCTGTTCCTATTCTGATTAAACTTTGCTGGATCATTACTATTCTACAGAGTAAATAAATTTAATATCCATTATTTAATTTAGTCACTTTCATTGTAAATCAGTTAAATTTGAAATAAAGGAAAAATTTGTATTTGATAATAAGTCTTTATAAAAATATAGCCATATGCTAAATTAAATAACTATTTTTGGCCATAATAAAATGTTTGGTAATAGTAAGAATAAAATAGAATTTCAGCATTAAAGGCCTGGATTTCAGACCAGAATATTATTAAATTTTAAGGTCTCACGTAAGATTTTTTTTTTTTTTTTTTGCGGTACCGGGGATTGAACCCAGGGGTGTTCTACCTCTGCGCTACATCCCCGGCCATATTTTTTATACTTTATTTTGAAACCAGGTCTCACGAAGTTGCGGAGGGCCTTACTAAGTAGAGAGAGAGAGAGAGACAGAGAGAGAGAGAGAGAGCTGAGGCTGGCCGCGAACCCGGATCCTCCGGTCTCCGCCTCCCAAAGTACTGGGATTACAAGCATGTGCCACCACGCCCTGCTTCAGTTAAGATATTTTAAAATATAGATAGAAAATGTTGCCCACATGTATGGAAAACACATATTCCCTAAGATCATTTTTGGAGTTACAACTCTCCTGGAGTGAGTAAACAAATTACATCAATTTTTGCAATGGAATGACAATTATTGACATAGGAATACACTTCTGACTTATCAAATAGCATATTCAAAATGATTTTTTAGAATGCGCATACATGGGTGGAGGCTGTACACAGATGTGTAGAGAGCCATCGTATCATTCTGAGCAGTAGCACCAATAGTGGTTTTATTGCTTTCCCTTTATTAATCTACCTTTGAACCTATTTTATTATAATAAGTTATTTTTACATAAATTAGTCTTATTACATGGAAATTTCATCTGAAATACTTGGAATACTAGTTATTTCTTGTATGTACCATAAAGAGAACTACATAAGCAAATAAGGTCAGCAAAATATTTAGGGTCAGCAAAATATTTAGATCCAACAATGTTTCCCTATTATAAACATCTAATTGAAATAGGTTTCATGCCTACAAGGGTTACTAAGTACTTTTCTGTTTTATTTAGAGAGATCTTAAGAGGAGCACATACTATTTAGTTTTATTTTGGTAAAAAATAATCATGGCAATAAGTAAAATAATGAGATAGGGTATAGATACTTAAAAAAGAGATAAATGTCATTCTTGCAGAGATGATTCCCTACCTGAAAAGCTTACAACTCTTGGAACTCTATTAAAGTTCAGTAAATGGCTAGGTAAAAATACAATGACAATAGTTTTTGAGGTAACCAGTAAGAAACAAACAATTGAGGCAAATATCATAAAAAAAATTTTGTGTGTGGTGCTGGGGATTGAACCCAGGGGCATTCTACCACCGAGCTACAACCCCAGCCCTATTTTTTTTTATTTTAAAATAGGGTCTCACTAGGTTGATGAGAGCCTCACTACTTGCTGAGGCTGTCCTCGAACCTATGATCCTCCTGTCTCAGCCTCCCAAGTACTGGGATTACAAGCGTGCACCACCACACCCAGCTTGAAAAATATTCTGAATTGGCTCACTCGATTTTTATTTCAGCAAAGTTGCCTTCCTATGTGCTACAAAGATTTAAGATCTAATGGAAAAATCTTATGTTGCTTATTGCAGGATACAGGTATTTGACTCAGTTTTGAGAAATCATGTGCCTATGTAAGATTTAGATGCAAAATGAATTCTGTAAATTACTTTTGAAATGAGGGGAGTTCACAGGCCCTGGCAAGCATAGAAACAGCAGTATCTAGCTCTTCTGAAGCAGTGATGGTAGCAATTTGGCATTCAATCCTCCACCATCGCTGGTGTGGAGAGAGGTGCTGATGACAGGAATGTCTCTAATAGGACCTTCTCATCAGGTGATTTGAGCAGTTATACTGGCTGCATTTTCCCTGCCCTGATGACATCAAAACTTAGTAGCAGCACTCCCTCTTAGTCTCTGAGTTATCTGATATCATAAAAACTGATTTTCACTTAGAATATTGATATTTTATTTCACATTTTACAACTAAAATATGTGACAAACTGAATGAAGCAATAGTAGAGTGATAAGAAGACAGACTAACAGGAAGTATATACACATGCTATGAATGAAGACACTCTGGTCATGATATTTGGGGTGATTTTAACCTTGCTGATTTAAAAATACAATTTCCTATAATAAGCATTTTGTATGCAGAAATTATACAACATTAAATAGAAAAAACCAAGTCCATCCAGAAAATTTTCTTCAGTATGCCACAATTAAATAGCTAATAGCCCCCAAAGTAGAATAACCTCCGTGGCAGAAACAGACAGCTGTCCACCAAACACACAACACACAGGCAAATAAGGCGATATGCATTGCCTCTTCTTGAGGATACAGCTAGACCAGTTTTCATTCTCCCTTGTAACTGGGTGTGGGCACATGGTTTTCTTAATGAATGGACTGGAAGAAGAAATGGCGTGTACAACTCCCAAGTTTAGCCCATATAATCCCACCGTGAACAAACCTCCATGCTCTCCACACCCCACCTTGGACGATGGTAATGCCCCTGGTGACTTTGGAGTAATTAGAAGAGTAGCCAGAGGTCTGTCTTGGAAGTCTGAATAGAGAAAAGTCAGCTATCAACTCAACAGTGAGGTCTGTTAGATAAGAAGACAAAGAACTACTGTCTTAAGGAACCAGAATTTGGGTGTCTATTTTATCAGGCTACATCAACACTAATACAGTCCCTACCTTTCCTATCGTCAAACTTCTCTTTTCACCCTGCCTCTTGGCACACCTGTAATCCCAGTATTTAGGAGGCTGAGAAAAGAGGATCATAGGTTCAAGGTAACTTAGTGAGACCCTGTTTTAAAATAAAATAGGGCTGAGAATATAGCTCAGAGGTAGACCCCCACCATTCAATTCCCAGTACTTCAAAAACAAACGAAAACTCCTCCTCTATTCTTCAGCCTTTTAAGTTAAAATTACATGTAATAGAATTCAATGCTTTTCATTCACTTTCCTAAACTGCTGCCTTCAGAACCTAGAAATTTATTTTTTCAGTGCTGGAAATGGTACCTGGTACCTGGAGCTTTACACATGCTAAGAAAGTGCTCTTCCACTGAGCTATATCCCCTTTCCTAGAAACTGACAAAAATCTCAGCCTGCTGCAATGACATATACCTGTAATCCCAGCTACTCAGGAGGCTGAGGCTGAGGCAGGAGGGTGGTGAGTTTGAGGTTGCCTAGGCAACATAACAAGATGCACGGAAGGAAGGAAGGAAGGAAGGGAGGGAGGGAGGGAGGGAAAAGTCTTATCTGCAACATAGCTCCCAGAAATTGTTCAAAATTCATAAAGTAATATTGGCACTGTCAGCTAGTGAGTTATTTTTATATTTTTACTTTTATATGTGCATTCCTATCATTTAGTGAAAGAAAATGGAGTACCTGTTTTTACATTGACATAATTTACTGATATTTTGCTTTGAAATAATTTCCTTCTTTCCCTCATTAGTATTCTCCCTTTTAGTAAAAAAATTACTTAATATAATTTTTATTAGTACATTATAATTATACATCATAATGAGACTCACAGTGGTACATACATGTACATTGCACTTGCTGTGTTTCCCTCCAGATCCCACCAACCCCCCCTCCCTGTACATGCCAGTGAGATTGGTAGTGATACCTTCCTACATACACACAGCATTATGTGAATTCTTTCTTTAATCAATTCTCCTTTTCCCTCTCCTCACCTCCCTCCCCAAATTCCCTTCCACAATTCTACTGATCACCCTCTTCATTTATGTAAAGTCCCTTTTATTTTCTATTTTCTCTCAAGCTTCTACCTATGAGAGAAAACATATGACACTTGGCTTTCTGAAACTGGCTGATCACTTAGTGTAATTTTTAATAAAAGAAAGATTTATTAAAGAAATCAAAGTTAAAGTAGATATTTAACTCATTGTTCATTTAAAGTTTTGAATTCAATTAAATTCAAATTCAGATATAGAAAAAAAGTCAGTCATTCTTAATCTGGCATTAATCTCTTAGTAAAATCATGTGCAAGGCCTATCAAGAAAAAAAATATAAGTCAGACAGGACACATCCAAAGAATGCTCTACCTTTCTGATTTTCATCTTCAGCTCTCTAGCATCTTCCAAAATTAGGAACTAAAAGATTGAACCAAACTTAAAAATCTTCCTATACCTAACAACTTAAAGTTTCTTCACATTGTGATCAAACACCCAACTTTTTTTTTCAGAAGTCCCAGATCATTCAAGGTTTATCTCTACTGTTGCTAGCTCTGCGAATGTTCCATGATTCCTGAAACGGATGTACTCAGTATTACCATTTATATATTTAACACTTGCGTATGGTACTCTCCGGGCCAGGTTTTTTTTTTTAATTAAAGGAACCTATTTTTAAGTTTTCATTGGTACATTGTAATTGTACATGACAGCACAATTCATGTGCATGATTCATAGTGATACTTTCATATATGCATATTTATTCTTCCCCTCTTCTGTCCTCAGGTCCCCTTCCACTACTCTACTGTGTTTCTCCTCATTTTCAGTAGATACATTTTCTCTTTGTTTTTTATCTCTAGCTTCAACATTTGAGAAAAAAACATGCAGCCCTTGATTTTCTGAGTCTGCCTGATCTCACTTAGCATGATGATCTCCAGTTCCATCCATTTCCTGCCAATGGCATAATTTTCTTTTTCTTTATGGCTTAGAAAAACTCCATTTTATGTATATACCATATTTTATTTATACATTTATCTGTTGGTAAACACCTAGGTTGGTTCCATAACTTGGCCATTGTGAACTGTGCTGCTATAAACATAGGTATGCATGTATCAATATAGTATTCTGACTTTAATTCTTAAGGAATCTTAATCTCTTCTGTGCTGCTTAAACTGAAAACTTTGTGAGGTCAAGAATTATGTGTGCCTCATTTTGCTTTATGTTCTCTAAAACCCTTATTACAGTAGAATGTATATAAATTTTGCTTGCTATATTTCAATAAATTAAATTGAGCGAATAAATATCCAACTTTAGCCAATATTTCAGCTTCTAACCTGTCTCTAAAAACCTGTTTCCTTGACAGTCCTGGGTGATAAGAGCTCCTTCTCCCAAAATCAAGATGTGGATGCTGTTGGCAAGAAATGTTAGAGGCTTGGATGGAAGAATTGAAAGAAAGTTGTTTCTGAAATCACTAATAGGAATATCTTTGGGCCAAAAAAAAAAAAAAATGAAGAGCTGGTTTGGATACAAAATCAGGAGTTTTTATGTTTAACTATATATTTATCAGGATTTATAGGAAACCTAACTTATTTTTCAAGTATTATATTATTTGGAAATATATTCCAAGCCTAAACATTTGAATAAAACCGCATTTTAGAATAAATTCTTTTTACCAAACTTATGGTAAAAAGCAATTGGCACTTTCACACAATCCACGATTAATCCTCAAAGTGTATTCTCTTCGTAGCTCTCTCAGGTTAGTTGATTCTCTGAGCTATATACAATGATAGATCTTTTTAAAATTTCATGATCCATCTTGAAGAGAAAGTTTTGTAGTGTTGTCAGCTATAAAAGTTATGTATAAGCTACAAATATTTGTCTCATCATAGACATCTTAAACTTAGGGGGGAGGTTTATAACTTTTCTTGCTCTATTTATTTTCACATGTTTTATGTTTCAAAAGCAACCATATATTTAAAAAGGAGAGCAACATTAAAATAGCAGTGAAAATCCAGAAATGGTATTCTATTTCCTGGGCTTTGTTAGGATGTGATTTCTACCATGGTTTTAAAAAGAGTGAGACAACTGATCAAAATAAAATATGAGTTTTTATTATTTATTACTAATTTCACCCTAAAGATGCATTTCAACATTGCACAAAGGATTTTGTTTTCAAAAATTTTGGTTAAATGTCACACGCACACATACATACATACTCATGCACAATGGAATATTGTCCATTCATGAAAAGAATGAAGTTCTGATACATGTCACAACATGAAAAGCACTTGAAAATAGTATTTTGGATAAAATAACCAGACACAAAAGGACAAATATATAAATCACTCACAAAATGTCTAGAAATGTCGATTTCATAGAAATGTTATGTAAATTAGAGGTTACAAAGCCTGAGAAAAGAATGAAAAGAGAATTATTGCTTAATGGTTACAGAGTTTCTATTGAGTTGATGAAAATTTTTTGAAAATACTTGTGATTATTGTAAAACATTTCGAATAGGATTAACGCCCCTGAATTCTATACTTAAAACGTGCTAAAATGACAAATATTATGTTATGTACTTTACTATAATAGAATAAATGAAAAATTAAAATTAACAAGCAGCAGCATAACCAAAAAGAGCATAGCATTGAATTCTCAATTTTATGTCTCTGAGTACCATATTTTTAACTTAGATTGAAATGTTTATTATTGTTCATGATACTCTTCATGAATGTAATAAAAATGACTACTTTTAATGGACTTATAACTTATATTGAAAATTTAGTCCTTCTGGAAATAACTATGTAATTTCCATAGAGTCTACACTATAATTCTAAAAGTTCTTCCCCATATACTAGTCAGATTTTTGAAACTGTCAGAGGAATCACTGACTGAAGAAATTAAGGATTTATTGGGGGTGGGTGAAATATGGGCTTAAGAGATTCAAATTCATGAATGATATTATTGTACTATTAATATGTATTTTAAATATGTTTATATAAAAATAATAGAGACAGGCTATTAGTATACAAAACAGAAAATACAAAAAAAGTAAGATTGAATACAAAATCAAAGGCAATCAATGATATTTCATTTTTCTTGAATTTGTTTAATGATCATTTCTCAATAAACTGGTATTGATATTTCATTCCAAAATAATTTTTAAAATGTTGCCATAGATTTGTCATGACCAACAAGTAGTAGATATTGTGAAACAAAGAAAAAGAAGAGTAATGAACTAAAATTAGTCCTCTGGCAGCTCTTTCTATGGAAAATAATGGACACATTTAGAATTGTTAAAATTAAACCATGAAAGTTTAATTGTTCAATTGTCTGATAGAGGCTTCAGCACATTCATAGTCTCAATTAAGCAGTTTTGTTTTGTTTTATATGCTTTTATTGGTGCATTATAGTTGCACATCATAATGTAAATCATGTTGACAGTGACATACATGCACACAGTACTTGGTGCCCCCCCC
>PVJS01024397.1:0-17246 GCA_004027185.1 Glis glis
CCTGCGTTCAATCCCCGGGACCGCAAAAAAAAAAAAAAAAAAAAAAAAGAGAAATCAAAGCCGGTCGTGGTGGTACACGCTTGTAATCCCAGTACTTGGGAGGTGGAGACCAGAGGATCCGGGTTCGCAGCCAGCCTCAGCTACTTAGGCCTTCCGCAACTTAGTGAGACCCTGTTTCAAAATAAAGAATAAAAAATAGGGCTGGGGGTGTAGCCCGGATGTAGAATGCCCCTGGGTTCAATCCTCAGTACCACAAAATAAATAAATAAATAAACAAACAAACAAATAAATAGAAATCAAGACCTAGAAAATAATATGATTTGTCAATACTGGTGAAGTAAAATTTAAAAATTGTCTTTAGTGTAGAAAGGAAAGGCTACCTGCCTACAAGAAACATCAATGCAGAGCCAGGCGTAGTGGCGCACGCATATAATCCCAGTACTTGGGAGGCTGAGACCGGGGGATCCCGGTTCACAGCCAGCCTCAGCTACGTAGTGAGGCCTCCGCAACTTAGTGAGACCCTGCTTCAAAATGAAAGAATAAAAAGTAGGGCTGGGGGTGTAGCCCGGAGGTAGAATGCCCCTGGGTTCAATCCCAGGTACCACACAAAAAAAAAAAAGAAACATCAATGCAGAACAAATAACAGGTCGCCAAAAAAAATTTTTTTTGGAGGGGAATACTGGGGACTGAACCCAGGAGATTCTACCTCCGAGCTACACTCCAAGCCCTTTTTTTTTATTTTTAATTTTTTTTTTTAATTTTGAAACAGGGTCTCACTAAGCTGTAGAGGGCCTCACTAAGTTGCCGAGGCTGGCCGTGAACCTGTGATCCTCCTGTCTCGGCCTCCCAAGTACTGGGATTACAGGCATGTGCCACCACACCTGGGCAGGCCATTCACTTTAATCACATGTAAAGGATGGGAGGTCAAGAGCCAAGAGAGTGGTATTAAAGAGAATATTTTTTAACACTTATTTTGTCAAAAGCTTCAAAATTGAGTGTAGAAATATTAAATAACACATGATAAAATTTTATAAAACTGCACACACAAAACTACATGTAAAATCTGATTAAACTAAGGGTCTGTTCCTGAGTTTACAGTATTGCACCAATGTCTTTTTCTGTATGTAATGAAGTACTGGAATAATGTAGGGTTTTATCATTAGGGGAGAAGTAGACAGAATTCAGTGTACTATTCTAGCAGTTTCTTGTGAGTTAAACTACTTCAAAATGGAAAGTTGTTTAAAAGAAGAAAGCACATATAGCTATCTTATAGAGTGCCAGGTTGGGAGGGGAGTTGGAGCTGATGTGACTTTTAAAAAAAAAATCCATTTCATATATCATCACCAACTTAATCTTCTTAAAATTAATCGAGTTTTACTCCCCTGGTTCAGCAACAACTCACTGACCAATGAATTAAATTGTATTACCTTGTCTAAAATGTAAACTCCTGTAGGACTCATATTAAACACCTTCCTTCCCTCATACCCTCTTTCCTGCTCTCATTTTCCTTTTTGTCCAATAAACTTTTGAGTATGAGCTGCGTGCTAGGCACTGGTGCTAGGAACACAGCAGTGAGTAAGGCCTCTCCCTCAGGGGCATGGCCTTGCAAGGAGATAAAGTGGTATGTCCTCCTAAGCCTTTGTGAGGTTCCTGACTGATGCCTCTACTTAAAAAAACAAAAAACACTTTACCAAGAGAGAAGCATAACTAAATTATTTAACCAGTTTTGTGACATGGGAGACTTCAGAAACGAGGACCCAAAGGCCCAGGGAGAACTATATATTTTATGCTTAGGTTTGATGAAAATGGACAGTTGTGTAGAAGTACAATTGGACAAAAAGCTGGTATGACCTGTGGTAATAAACTGGAAGAAACTTAGCAAGGCCTGCTTGCTCAGATTTTTCTTTGTGACTCTTGTCTACTTTCAGGGGAAGAAGGTTGGAGAATTCTTTTTATGACTTCAGGGAAAAAAGGTGGGAGAAGGTCAGAGAAAGAAGGCCACAGAGATCTTTCTGCTTCTGCTATTTTCTTGATTTCTTTCAGCTTAAAATATTTAACCCCAATTACATTCCCATGGTGAAAGAAAAGGCAATAATTAGAAAGTAAACACATATAGATGCCTTATATATGTACTTTCTAAGCACTATGAAATAAAATAAAGTAAGTGGAGTGGGGAACAACAGGAGTAGGGAAAGGGGGCAAGATACAGAGAGGTCAGCATAGGCCTATCCAATACAAATGACCTGAAAGAAGGGCAAGCCATGCAGCCATCTGGGAGAAGGGAGCTCTAGGCAGAGGAAATGGGTTCTGAGGAAGAAGCTCTACACAGCCCTGATGAAGGAAGGACCCAATACAGCTGCAGATGGGGAGGAAAGGAAGAGAGTAGTGGGAAATGGAAATTGAGGGGGCAAAGGAGTACTCTATACTAGCTTGCAGACCAATGCGGAATTCAGTGTTTTCCTTTAAGCGAGATGAGAAGCCATAGGCAAGTTTTGAACAAAGGAGCAACATGAACTGACTTGCAAACTCCAGTGTTACCTGAGTCATTCTCCATTCACCTACGGAACTAAAATTTTGCTGTGCATTGTCTCAGCTGTGTCGCTTTATTCATGTCCTTTGTCTGAAATCCATTCTTTAACCACAGAGACTCAGTTTTCCTACCAACCACACTCACCCTTAAAGAGATAGACTGAAAGAATCCAGTTTTCTGGGTTCCTCACAGCTGGGTAGCATTTCTCCTTCCTTCAATCCACCTTGATACCCCTTTCCCAGCCCCAATGTAGCTAGTGCCTCTCTCGTGACACTTAGCCTTCTATTTGCTTCTGATATTTAGTCATATGTCCACATGTTCACTGTAAGCTTAAAAAATAAGCTATCATGTGGATTTTTTTAACCTCTCTGTACCTGTGTGGCAGCAAACCAAAAACTATGCTGATAGTATGTAGTAAACTTTTTAAAAATATGTATTTTATAAAACAAAACATTGTTATTCTGGTTGAAATATCATACCTCCAGAAAGCTTAAAGTTTTGTAAAGGAAGCCTTAGGGCATACAGAGTATTTTAAGTTGAGAAAAATTAAGAAGCCAGGTAAAACAGTACAGCTTGTACTCACACAGGGACAGCCTGAACGAGGGCCCAGCCAGATGGCAGTCTTGACCTAGAACAAATGAGGCTCAAGGTCCACAGAGAAAAGTCTCAGCCTTCCTCATTTTCAAATGTTTGTAAGACCCTCTCTAACGGCTCAGTAATTTCACCAAAAGAAAGGGGGGAAAAGGAAAAAAGTTCCTTTCCAACACTCCTCAATCCAAGGTTACTCCAAAATGGTAGCCATAGTCAGAGGATCACCTGCTGTGTTCCCAACTAACTGTGTGATTATGGATGCCTGATGTTCATTTAAAGGGGAAAAATGTTTTGCACAGTATAATTAAATATATAATGCTAGAAAAGAACTCTACCATTGAACTATGGTATACACAAGGCCATGGGTTCCATCCCTAGCACCAAAATGGGGGGGGGGGACTGTATAAATTTAAAGATTAGCTGGGTGTGGGGGCACACGCCTGTAATCCCAGTACTTGGGAGGCTGAGACAGGAAGATCACAGGTTCAAGGACAGCCTCAGCAACATAGCAAGACTCTCAGCAACCTAGTGAGACCCTGCTTCAAAACAAAAATATTTTAAAAAGGGCTGGGGGTATAACTTGGAGGTAGAATGCCCCTGGGTTCAATCCCCAGTACTACCAAAAAGAAAAAAAAAAAGTTTAAAGATTGAGATGCATAAGTTTCAGTAAAGAGTAAACCCACTCATAATAATAACTAAGAAAACAGGGAACTGTGCTAATCACTTTTCATACATTGTCTTATTTAATCTTTCAATACCCCAAAATTAGGTATTATAATCTATATTCCAGAGATAAGGACAATAAAGATCTGAGAGATGATATAAATTGCTCTTGGTCTCAAAGTTAATAAATGATAGATTTGTAGTTGAATCCAGGTCTGATTCTAAAAACCCAGGTCTCTACAAGACACAGGTAACATAAATTTATTGACTGAAACCATTTTTCCTCCATGTGATCAGATATAAAGAATGAGACCCACAGGGCATTTAGAACTGTAAGTGCGGTGGAAGGAAGAAAGTAAAAAAAAAAAAAAAGGTCAAGAGACAAATTATGCAAATGACAATGGAACCTATTGATTTTGGGGTGTGAAAGAAGCTTGTGCAAAGCTGTTTTTAGGGTAGTAAATACTAACACAACTTTCCTTTGCATAACTGAGGTAGTCTGGAAGAGGGGAGTTTTAATAAGCTGACAACTTTAAAGATGCTTCGTTCCTGTATTGATTGAGTTGCACCAAAAATAAAGAATGTGCTCTGTAAATGTAAATGGGAAAATATCACTAAAATGAATCAAATAAAAACTAAACTACCTCCTCAAAACAAAAATTCTACAAATATAAGCCGGGCGTGGTGGCGCACGCATGTAATCCCAGTACTTTGGGAGGCGGAGACTGGAGGATCCGGGTTCGTGGCCAGCCTCAGCTCTCTCTCTCTCTCTCTCCCTGTCTCTTTCTTTCTCTCTACCTAGTGAGGCCCTCCGCAACTTTGTGAGACCCGGTTTCAAAATAAAGTAAAAAAAATAGGGCTGGGGGTGTAGCTCGGAGGTAGAACGCCCTTGGGTTCAATCCCCGGTACCGCAAAAAAAAAAAAAAAAATTCTACAAATATAAAATAATATTGCTAGTTTGACATCAGTTTCTGCTATGATGTTGCAAGGAGTGTTTTGAGGTAGTATTATGTGAACACCACACAGGGTCAAGTTTATCTGACTCTCAGAATGATGTGATGTTACATTAACATCCAAAATACCTATATGTTTAAACTATCAAATTATTATCATATTTGGGTTCAGAATTTAATTCTACGTTGGATTTAACTCAGTATGACTGCTCTAAACAGTATTGCACAGTAGAAGCACATTAACAGGGCCTGACTCTTATCTTGGCAAGAGCAAGTTCTAATATCTTGGGCAAGATTACCTCTTAGAACTATAGTTTTCTCATAAGTAAAATAAAGATTTATCAGAATAGTATAGTAATACATGCATATCCATGTTTATAGCAACACAATACATAATAGCCAAATTATGGAACCAACCTAGGTATTATAAACAAATGAATGGATTACAAGATTATGGGATATATACACAATGGAATTCTACTCAGTAATAAAGAAGAACAAAATTATGTCATTTGCAGGAAAATGGATGGATCTGGAGAAAATTATGTTCATGGAAAGTGAAGGGTCATATTTTTCTCTCATATGTGGAAGCTAGGGAGTAATCAGGATACAAGAGGGACTTTAGATAATGGAGGAGAAACTCCAGTGGAGCCAGGGAGGTGGTCTAGGAGGGTGAGGTGGGAGGAGAATTAATAAAGGAATCACTTTCATTGACATGTACATATGTGAGAATACCAATGTCAATCTCAATATCCTGTATGGGGAAGGGGAGGCAGAGTGGGGAGGGAGCTGGGGGAAAGCCCACCAAGTGCTGTGTGCATGTATGTCACTATCACTATGAACTACATTATGGTGTGAGACTATAATGCATCAATAAAAGTATAAAAATAAAACTACAGCATTCCTGCAGCACAGGAATTAAAAAATAAATAAAATTAAATTAAAATTAAAAATAATATAATATACAGAAGACAAAAGACCCCTCAATACATAGTGGCTATTACTGTTGTTCCTGCAGAGAAAACTCCAAATTCTTTGGCAAGGAAAGCAGATAACAAAAAGAATGAAAGACACTGATATTAAATAAAGTCCATATTTGGTTACTTAGAATTTATAGCAGATACTTATATAAGTGCCAACTATAAATGTGGAAGATAATTTTAAATATAGAAAAGATGTGGCTTGGAGTTAATATTAAATGGATTTCATTTATTTATGATATGTAGCACTGTACTTGGCATATGGTAATGGCTCAATAAGCACTACTACTGAATATATTTTAAATAAGGCAAATTTCGTGATTTTTAAGTTCATTTTAATTTATACTTATGTGACTTTTGAAGATAAACAATATTAATAGAATGAAAGAAACATTTAAGTCTATGAAAATAATAAATTTGTATACTGCCATGAAAAGGTGACATGTAGTACTATAAAAATAAACAAGGAGCCAGGCGTGGTGGCGCTTGGCTGTAATTCCAGTACTTGGGAGGCTGAGACAGCAGGATCACAGGATTGAGGCTAGTCTCAGCAATTTGGCAAGGCCCTCTGCAATTTAGTGAGACCCTGTTTCAAATTAAAAAATAAAATAGGGCTGGGTTCAATTCTCAGCAAAACACATACACACACACACACACACACACACACACACACACACACAAGAATATATTGTAAATACAAACAAGGAAATGTTTAAAAATAATTTGATTTACAAGGCAGATAGCCTGAGTGAAAAAGTTCAGGTCAATCAAGAACAGTGAAATGAAACTTGAATGTTATCTAAATTTAAATCCTGTGTGTGTGGGGGTGGGTACTGGGGATTGAACCCTGGGAGTTCTATCTCTGAGCTACACTCCAAGCTGTTTTTATTTTTTTATTTTTAAACAGGATCTCACTAAGTTGCTGAGGGCCTTGCTAAGTTTCTGAGATTGGCCTTGAACCTGTGATCCTCTTGTCTCAGTCTCCCAAGTTGCAAACAGGCGCCACCATACTTGGCTTAACACACACACACACACACACACACACACACACACACACACACACTCACACACACACACACACACTCTGATTGATTTTGTTCTTATAGTGGTACTAGGGATTGAACACAGGGACCTTCTACCTCTGAGCTACATCTCAGACCCTATTTCATTTTTTATTTTGAAATAGTGTCTTGCTAAGTTGCTGAGGTTGGCCTTGAACCTGCTATCTCCTCCTGTATCAGCCTCCCAAGTATTACAAGCATGTGCCACCATGCCTGGCTTAATTAATATTTTTAGTTGAAAAGAAGAGTGGACTGGAATTTTAATTAGAATATGAAGTAAGACATTTTGTATTTGAAAAATAGAAAGACATCGATAATGATCTGATCAATAAAACGGGGCTCAGATAAAATACACAATGAGATGCAGAGGAAGAAAAATCAGTCATTCGGTTCTAGAAAAATGCTAATATGATAGACCAAGATAATGAAAATGAAGTACAAACACCTACATTTTCAGCCGTCTTTTAAAGCTATTAAAGTATATCCTATGGATTGAAGAAACACATGAAGGGAAAATGTATTAGTACATTTTCTAGCTACAAGACATTCTGTTAGCAGATTCTAGCAAATAAAAGTCAAAACAACTATAATTATGTAGTTATTGCAAAATACCAAGAAAAAGACAGACTTTCAAAAATCCAAATTTGTACATACTAAGATATCTCTCATTTTATATTTATGCAGCTAGTTTTTCTCACAAAGTGAACTCAGATTAAATTACTAGTCAGGAGGTGATCAAGGCCAAGATATAATGCTAAGATAAAGGAGCAAAAATATGGTGTGTAGTGAAGGGAGAAATGCTAAGTGACAACGCCCTGAAGGAAAGAATAAAGGGAGAGAAGAATCCAAAGGAGAGGGCTGCGTTCAGTGACACTCACGTAACCCATCAAGGTTAATTTGAAGTCCACCTGAACCTTCCAGGAGACTTGCTCATTGTTATCCTCTACAAACTTCATGACTAAAATTTCCCTTCTTCTGCTGGGCAGGGTGGTACATGCTTATAATCCCAGCGATTTGGAAAGCTGGGGCAAGAGGATCACAGGATCAAGGCCAGCCCGGGCAATTTAGTGTGACCAGTATCAAAATTAAAAAATAAAGGGCTGGGGTATAGCTCAGTGGTAGAGCACCCCTGGGTTTAACAACAACAACAAAAAAAAAAAAGGAGGAAGAATTTTCTTCTCTCACTGACGTGTTGGTTTTAATTCTGTCTTCAGGTACTACCCAGGCTTGGTGAATTCTGAAATTTAATAACTCTTTAAAAATTCTTAATATATATGTCATATATTTCAGGACCTAGTCATTAAAATTCAAATGGGAAACTGGGTGCAGTGGTGCAAATCTGTAATCCCAGTGATTTAGGAGGCTGAGTCAGGAGGATGGCAAGTTCAGGGCCAGCCCAGGCAACTTAAGACTGTCTCAAAATAAAAAAAGAAAAAATGGGCTGGAGATGTAACTCAGTAGTAGAATGCTTACATCGCATGTGCAAGGCCTGGGTTTGATCCCCAGTAACTGGGGGGAAAAAATCAAGTGAGAATTGCCTACAAGCAGAGTAACATATTCTGACAAAGGCATAGTGAACAGACAGACAATGAGAAGATAACAGTAGAGGTAACTGAGATCTGGATGAAAAAATACTTTTATAATGTGCATTGAGTCTGAAAATCTGAAGTAAAAGATCTCAGCTTAAATTCTAAAGCAACAGGAGGGGATAAAGAAGGAACATACAGAAAACAGGTAGTATAGTAAACCACACCCATTAGAAGTGGCCAGCAGGGAAGTCTACTGTTCCAGAGATAACCAGGGCCCAGTGGTTTGTTTTTTCTTTTCTCTCTTGTTTAAGAAAACTGTTTGGTAAAGAAGGAAATTTTAGGAATTGAAAAATTCTAGCTAACAAACAGCAAAAAAGAAAGAGGAGTTACAAAAGACCCAGAAAATTTCCAGTTTTGAGGATACACAAGTTGGTAGTATCAATCCTAAAGTGAATTGTTTTAGCCAAGTTTAAATCAGTCAGTTTTTAGGTTAAAACAGATGAAAAATACATCATGGAGATGATTCATTTTTATTCTTAAAAGAGCAGATAAGAATTAACCCAAAAATCATCAAAGGAAAACAGTATAGAGAAGGAAAGGCATAATCAGTCAATATGATTGATGCCATTTCTGGAAGATATTTTAAAATTCAAAGAGAACAAAAAGCAGAAAAGCAATTATAGTGAGTTGGAGATTGGCTCAAAATTCTCAATTTTCATGTTTCAGCTAGAGGGGGCTTCTATTAAGATTAATTAAATTCACCCAATATGTAAATCAGGAAAAACATTTATTTAAAGAGTAGGCTTTTCTGGCACTGAAACTTTCACCAGTGGATAACTACTTGAAAGATTATGCAGCAACCAAAAAGTTGTAGTTTATCACTAGAATTTAGTCTCAAATCTACATCTGCTCCCTCCCTTTGCAGAAATTCTTAAGAATGGGAGATAAAGCAGAGTATTTTATTTTTATTTCTTTTTATGAAACATTCAAAACATAGAAAAGAGAAAAGAATGTGAAAAACAGCTTTAGGAAATACTACATTTATTTTTATTTATGTATTTTTTTGTATTGAGGATTAAACTCGCTGGCATTCTATCTCTGAGCTCCACATCCCAGCCATTTTATTTATTTATTTACTTACTATTTATTTAGTGTGGGGGGGTACTGGGGATTGAACCCCGGGGCATCCAATCTACAAGCTACATCATCAGGGGTGTGTGTGTGTGTGTGTGTGTGTGTGTGTGTGTGTGTTTACTAGGGATTGAACCCAGGGGCATTCTACCCCTGAGCTACACCCCCATCCATATTTATTTTTTATTTTGAAACGGGGTCTCACTAAGTTGCAATGGGTCTAAGTAGTTGAGACTGGTTGCGAACCTGCAATCCTCCTGTCTCACCCTCCCAAGTACTGGGATTGCAAGTGTGTGCCACCATGCCCAGCTCCACCAGCCCTTTTTAAAATTTTTGTTTTGAAATAGGGTCTCACTAGGTTGCTAAGAGTCTCACTATATTGCTGAAGCTATCCTCAAACCTGCGATCCTCCTGTCTTAGCCTCCCAATGTGTGTGCCACCACTCCCAGCTTTATTTTTCACTTTGAAACAGGGTCTCACAAAGTTGCTGAGGGTCTCGCTAAATTACTACTTGCTGGCCTCAAACTTTCTCCTGTCTCAGCCTACCAAGTACTGGAATTATAGGCATACACCACTACACCCAGCTAGGAAATATTATCTTTTTGCTTTAATTTTTAAAATAAAGTATCACATATGCAGTTGAAGCCTGCCAGGTCCCACTCCCTTTTCTCCCTCCCCAGAGGGAACACTATTATGAATTTAGTATTTATCCCTATGCATATTATCATTTATCAACACAGAATAACACTGCAGAATATACAGAATTATTTTGAATGTTTTAAATTTTTTTTGTTGTTGTTTTTTATTTTTTTGTGGTACCGGGGATTGAACCCAGGGCCGTTCTACCTCCTAGCTATACCCCCGGCCCTATTTTTTATACTTTATTTTGAAACAGGGTCTCACGAAGTTGTGGAGGGCCTCACTAAGTAGCTGAGGCTGGCTGTGAACCCGGATCCTCCGGTCTCAGCCTCCCAAGTACAGGGATTACAAGCGTGTGCCACCACGCCTGGCCTTGTTTTAAATTTTTATATAAATGTTATTGTACTGTATCATTCTGTAATTTCTTTGTGCTCAATTTATTCTTTTGAGATTTCACATAATCACATAGCTCTAGGTCAGTCATTTAAATTTCTGTATATCATTCCACCCTCTGAATGTACCACAAAATATGTTTTTATTTTCCTGTTAGTAGACATTTAAGATTTTTCTATTTTTTCTATTACAAACAATGATGCTATGAATACTACTGTACATGCCTCCTTGTGCATACAGGCCAGTTTTCCTAATCATAGGAGACTCACCTTCAATCACATTAGTTATGGATAAGCTGCTATCTATCACAATTTACTAATTTGCTCTCCAATAAGCAGTGAATGAGAGTTCCCTGTTGCTGTACAACTTTACTTATTCAAATATATAAACTAAAAACAAATAATATTTGTTTTCAAATTGATACAGCTCCTATTTTTAATAGGTTTCAATTAATTCTGACATTTGTCTACAGGATGAATATACAAATGTATTACAAGCATAAACAGAAAAGTTTAGAAAGATGAACATACCTAATAAGAAGTATAAATATTCCCATATCCATACTTTTTGGTGTGTGAAAATTATAAATACATATGTTTATATTAATAAAATCCTCCAGTCCACAGAACTACTTGTAACAGTCAACACAACATGTCAAAATATTACCTCATGAAACAAATTACTAATTCCAGGTCTGGAGCAGGAAATGTACAAGATGAGCATAAAATATATTGACATATCAGGTAACAGGGAAGCTACCCAAGACTATTGAGATCATGAGAAAAAGAGGAGCCCACTGGCCAAAGATGGAACAATCTCAGCTTCTAAAAGGATAACAATTACAAATTTATGAGACATATCAATCTAATATGTGTAAACCAGTGAATTAATAATGTTATTTAAAACATTAAAACTAACTGGTTACCTTAATCAGGATATCAATTCATTATCTTGGCAAATGGTAAACAATAAAGAATACAACATTTATTCTATTTGTCTTTTATAAATACAACAACTGGGAAAACAAATAGGAGATGAGTAGAGATGTCTCTTTACCAAAGTATCCCAAGTAATAAATGAAAATAAGTAATGTAATTAGAATGCTACCATTTCGCAACATTAATGAATTAATGGATCTAGGCACTGAATATCAATAGCTGCTAACATCAGAAAAGAGAAACAATTAGAGAGAGAGAGAGAGAGAGAGAGAGAGAGAGAGAGAGAGAGAAAACCCGAAGTTATGTGCCTCCTGATGAAAGAACACACCACCTCATACGGTCTTGCCAAAACTGACTGACTTGTAGAATTTTCAAAGGACAAAGAAACATGTTGAACCATGCCATGCATAGGCAAACAAGACCCAGTCTGTGGAATACTATAGTGTCAACAGATAAATTTTTTATACACTCATTAATGCATATTAATTGTACAAATTAATGGGTCTCACTGTGACATTTCCCTACATGCATATATCGTGCTTCAACACATAAATTTTAAGGAAAATAAACAGATGGGTGGGAATTTGTAGATTAAGAGATTTAAGATATACACTGAAATGTTTTATAGATAATATATTAAACTATAGTTTCTAGGGATACACATTTAGGCGATAAAATATATGGGTATAACAAGGAAATTATTAGAAGGCATGACAGTGAGTCAGGTGTGGTGGCACATGCCTGTAATTCTAGTACATCACAGGTTCAAGGCCAGCCTCAGCAACTTAGCGAGACCCTCAACAACTTAGCAAGACCTTGTTTCAAAATTAAAAATAAAATAGGGCTGGGGGTGTAGCTCAGAGGTAGAATGTCCCTGGATTCAATCCTCTAGTTCTCAACTTGAGTTCTGATTCCAGGGGTATTTCCCTTATACTATCTCATTAACCTATAATTTATTTTGTGTGGTTTTCTTTATGTGTATTTTATGTTATAATAAAGAGGTTTAAAAAAACCCAGCAGCCCTAAAATAGAATACACTAGTCATTCAGCTGAAAGTTGACATACAGTACATGCATTTGTTTAGAAAAGACATTTCTTAAATATTTTTTGGCTTTTCAGTTGAATACATTTATAATATTATCAAACTGCTTCTTTTGTCAAATTAATTGTACTATATTATAGTTGGTCACACTAATACTTTCCCATTAGCTACTGCTCCCAAAAAATCATTGAAATGATAGTGTTTAATTCTTATGGGGGAAATAGTATATTTGTGAAATTATATTTCCCTAGTCCTGCCAAAAGATTTTAAAGCTTAAGAGCTCTGCATATGTGCTTTTTATTAATTGGGTAAATACATTCAGGGGTCCTTTTTTTGTGTGTGTGGTACTGGGGATTGAATCCAGGGGCATTCTACCTTCAATCTACACCCCCAGCCCTATTTCATTCATTCATTCATTCTTTATTTATTTATTTATTTATTTATTTATTTTTGCGGTACCGGGGATTGAACCCAGGGGCGTTCTACCTCCGAGCTACATCCCCGGCCCTATTTTTTACCCTTTATTTTGAAACCAGGTCTCACGAAGTTGCAGAGGGCCTCACTAA
Organism: Glis glis; assembly: GCA_004027185.1. Classification (NCBI taxonomy): domain Eukaryota; kingdom Metazoa; phylum Chordata; class Mammalia; order Rodentia; family Gliridae; genus Glis; species Glis glis. Next base: position 13,017 of record PVJS01024397.1, read on the forward strand.
TTAGCTGAGGCTGGCCATGAACCCAGATCCTCCGGTCTCCGCCTCCCAAGTACTGGGATTACAAGCGTGCGCCACTACGCCCAGCCTATTTTATTCTTATTTTGAAACAGGGTCTCACTACTACTTGCTGAGGCTATCCTCAAATCTGTGATCCTCCTGTCTTAGCCTCCTAAGTACTAGGATTACAAGCGTGCTCCACCATGCCTGGCTATCAGGGGCTCTTTTCTGAGTAAGATACTGTAAAATTACCACCATACTCAGAAAGTATTATCAAATCCATACATCTGAAAAGTTAAAATATTTGCTTAAACATAAAAGAGCAGAATAAGTTGTCATCACAGTATTGTCAAAGTGAATGAATAAGATAGTTATTGGAAGATGGTAATAACTTTTCAAAAGGAAGTATAAAGAGTATGTGGAGCAGAGTGTGGTGATGCACAATTATAATATCAGTTACTCAGGAGGCTGAGGCAGGAGGATCTCAAGTTCAAGGCTAGCCTGGGCAACTTAGTGAAACCTTGTCACAAAATAAAGTGTGGGGGATGTAGCACAGTGGTAAAACACCCCTGGGTTCAATCCCCACTACATTAAAAAAAAGAGTATGTGGCAATCTAAATAAGAATGATTATCATGTTACATATGATAATACACACACTATTAAAATATCTTTAAATGAATTTACTGATTAAAATTTTCTTTTTCTGCACTATCTACTGTATATTTTTAAAAAAAATATTTTTCTTAGACTACACAACTCCCTCTGTTCTGTGCTTCTAATTAAGATATGGCCTGTTGTTTGGAGCTCTGTGGTGTGAAATTAGACCAGCTGTTTTCTAATATCCATAAAATAAATTAAAAAAATGAAATGTTTCTCTGCTGAAAGATAATTCAGTCACAGAGAGATTGTTTCTATGTTTCCTTTGTTTTCTTCTTCCTCTTTTAGCTGCTTGGTAAGCCAATTTTCTACTTAGAATCTACTGTTAAAACTCTCATTTGGTTCAGTATGTGGGCTTTATCCTTTCCATGGTCTGTTATGCAAAAAAAAAAAAAAAGATGGCCCTATTTTTTTTTTTTTGAAGTTTGCTGTAAAGCAACGGATGCACATGAAAATCACCAAGGGAACCTGTAGAAGATTACTGATGCCCCCTCCTGTCCAGAGATCCTAAGGAAGCTGGTCTGAGTGGGCCCCTTCTTAAAGCTCTGCATGTGATCCTAATATGTTGCCAAGGCCAGGAACTACTGTTCTAGGATCTTGCCAATATCCAGACAAAAGCTTATTATCTTTTCTGATTAAACCCAGTGCAAATGCTTTTTTAAAAACTTTATAGCTTAATAGATCCAAAGATTAAATTTCTTCTCTATGAGGCTGCAGTTTTGTTGTTGTTGTTTTGTTTTGTTTTGTTTGGATTTTAGGGGTTAAGCATATTATATCTTTATTCTGGTAATTAGTTCAAGTTCCCTGGCTGCTAGTTAAAAAAAAAAAAGTAAAGAAATACGCTTGAGTACTACTATAATAGTGATTTTAGTTCATGATATTCTTAAAATAAAAAGCTACACTTCATAGTTAAAGATTATGTCTTCACACACATGAAAAGTAAAACATTTATTTCTCTAGATATTTCTTTCAAAAAAATTCACATTTTGCATATTGAAGTTCATGTGAGTTTCTGAAAAAAATTTTTACAAATTTTCCCTATGGGTTAATTTTGATAGAATAGCTGAAAGCTCCAAATCCTTAAACAAAACTCTTGCCAAAAAAAAAGAGAAAAAGAAGTGTCTACTTAGTGTATTAGGAGTACAAAAGGAGACATTATGCAATGCCTGTGAATAAAAAAAATCATGAGTGGGTTGGGGGTGTAGCTCAGTAGTAGAGTACCTGCCTAGCATGTGTGAGGTCCCAGGTTCAATCACTAGCATCCAAACAACAAAAATTCATGCACAAATATCATATATAACTTTGTAAAAATATATTCAAATACTTACATAAAATGGGTAACTTTATAGAAATATAAATAATGAAAAATAACTCAGGAAAAAAAAAGAATTCTCCAAGAAACCAAAAACTCTTTTAAGAATAGAATCAGAGACAGGTGTGGTGGCACATACCCGTAATCCCAGCTACTCAGGAAGCTGAGACAGGAGGATCACAGGTTGAGGCCAGCCTAAGGCAACTTAGCCAGACCACATCTCAAAATAAAAAATAAAAAGGGCTAGGGATGAAGCTCAATGGTAGAGTGCCCCTGGGTTCCATCCCCAGTACCACGAAAGGAAGGGAAAGGAAGGGAAGGGAAGGGAAGGGAAGGGAAGGGAAGGGAAGGGAAGGGAAAAGAATGGAATCAGTAATGAAAAATCTACCCTCCTTGAAAGACATTATGCCAGGTAGTTTTACCAAAACTTCAAGTATCATATAATTCCTTTGGTACTGTTGCAGAGAGAAAAAAAGAAAAAGCTAGCTCAATTACTTCACAGAACTAGTACAACCTTGAGAGCAAACCTAGAAAGGATAATAAAACAAAGTAAAGTCATGTACCAATCTCATATCTGAGCATACTGTGAAGCCTCTTGAGCCTGCCTGCCTCCCTCTCTTCCTTCCTTCCTTCCTTCCTTCCTTCCTTCCTTCCCTCCCTCCCTCCCTCCCTCCCTCCCTCAATAGAATCAACCACTCCTTTCTGGCTCCCATTATAGTTTACACATACTCTACATATAGCACTATTCACATTTTAATGAACTTTCGTGTCTCCATATTTGTCACTCACTGGTGAACACTAAGACCCTTACAGGCAGGACAGTTTCTTATTCATCTCTTGGTATGAAATACAGTACTTACACACGGTCATGCTCAATAGTTGCTGAATGACATGGCTATTTCAGGTAGAAATAGTTACTGGGTACATGCACGTAATGGGAAATAATGACACAATGCATAAATTCATTTGGCAAGAGCACAGGTTTATATAAGGAAATAGCACTGGGAAGGTAGGTCAAGGCCAATCATAGTGGGCTTTCTAGTGTTGAGGCTGAGTTTGGTTTCAGCATCTACTGAAGATATTTGAACAGGCAATGGTTAAATCAGATCTGTGCTTCAGAATCCAGATAAGTACATTTTAGAGTTGTCTATGACCTAGAGGTGACTTACCTGGTTTAAAGCTATCATTTGAAAAATAAGACAACTAGAGCCAGCCAGGGTAAGTAATCTACCCAAATCCACAAAACACAGAATTAGCAAGAGGCAGGTAGAAGTTTAGAGACAGTAACTTGATTAAGGTCACACACATAGTGAATGGTGCATTTCAACACGCAATCCCAGGTTTCTTCAATTCTAATGTCCATGGTCTAGACGACACCAGGCAATGAGGGATGGAGACCATGTGTACATCCTGTTAGGACAATCCTAATTTCATATTACTGCACTCATTTCAAATAAAGGTAATTGGTAAAATGTATAACTAAATGCTGATTTAATTATTTTTACTTTTATTATAGACGGACCATTTCATAGAATTTAACTTAGCTTTATTACATTAAGTCATGCTGATGAAGTCTTTTACTCAGTGAGCTTCTAGACCCAGGTCACCTCACACAATCCAGATCTGAAGCACTGCCAGTGATTTTAGTCACTGCGACAGAATTGGAAAAGTTCCAGAAAAGAGAAAGTAAGACATCATAGCAGATTCAGAGGATCCTTAAAGAAGACATACAAAAGTACAAACGCAAAATATTAGGACTCTTCAGTCTTAAAAGACAGCCTAAAAGTTTATAAAACCACAAGCGGTAGCTAAGGATAAATAAAACTTAGACTTGTTCATTTTATTTCAGAATATTAATTTTGAGAAATACTCCCTGAAATCTAAAATATTATAGGTGGAAAATCTTTTTTTTCTCATGTGCGCGTGCACGCGCACGCGTGTGTGTGTGTGTGTGTGTGTGTGTGTGTGTGTGTGTGTGTGTAGCTGGGGACTGAACCCAGGGGCGTGTGTGTGTGTGTGTTTGTAGCTGGGGATTGAACCCAGGGGGTTTCTACCTCTGAACTATACTCTATGCCCTATTTTATTTTATTTATTTATTTTGTTTGAGGTACTGGGGATCGAACCCAGGGGCATTCTACCTCCGACCTACACCACCAGCCCTATTTTTTTATTCTTTATTTTGAAACCAGGTCTAAGTTGCGAAGGGCCTCACTAAGTAGCTGAGGCTGGTCGCGAACACGGCTCCTCCAGTCTCAGCCTCCCA
>PVJS01024397.1:17346-28830 GCA_004027185.1 Glis glis
TATTCTTTATTTTGAAACAGGGTCTCATTAAGTTGTGGAGGGCCTCACTAAGTAGCTGAGACTGGCCACGAACCTGCGATCCTCCTGTCTCAGCCTCCCAAGTACTGGGATTACAAGTACCGGCTAGTTATAAAATTTTGAAGAACAAGTAATTTTGTATTTAAAGTACTGGTACAAAATGAAAATACACAAAGGTTCACCTATATGAATGACCTTGTAGATTAGTCCTTTTGGAGTTCTTGTCAGAGACAGGATACTGGACCCAGACAGCCAGTGCTCTACAGCCTCTCGTACATCTGCTTGCCCCACTGGTCATTTGGCCTCACAGTGGCTTGCAAAAAATATGCATCTGACCAATTTTTGTTAACTGACTGCCTTAAGTTTGAAGAGGATAACTGGTAACATGGCTTTTATAGTCATGAAATCATGAGCAAACAGTAGGAAAGTACTAATGATAATAACAAGAATGACAATAGTGACCAGCGATTCAGAATTATATGTATTGCTCTAAATACATGTATTAACTCATGTCTTCATTAACTCTGTTTTTCAAATAATGAAGCTATAGCACAAAGAGGTTAGTCACTTGCTCATGCACAGTAGTGACAGAACCAGGATTTTCTTTTAATCACTACACTATTTCAGTCAATCCCAGGATTGTCTAGTTCTGATATAATCTTCTAGCTCTGATATTTTTTTAGGATCTCATTTCATATGTAAGTTCCTTTTTTGACTATTTGAAAAGTCAAAGTATTCATGTTTATTTCAGAATAGAAAAGCTAATAATATTACTTTATTTGTACTCCACTAAGATGGATATATTTGTTTAGAAGTTACCTCCAGTCTTCCTTGAGCATAACCCAGGAGCAGCAGATTGGCTCTGTCCTTCTCTGAAGAAATTGGGGCCCAAGGCCAAGCATCGTCACTGACCAGTGGCCACCAGCAAACAACTATATCCTGAACACAGTTGACAGCTAGACGACGTGCGGTTGTCCTGTTTATCGGGCCGGGTATTTCATAATAGGAAATCTAATGGTTAAAAAATAAAGCATACAAGTAACATTTATTTTAAAAGATGCAAAATCCTCAAAGTATTACTAAAATTAAAGCATCTGTAAATGTAGATACATGCAAGTAAATATGCATGTTAAACATGTGCTTAAGAAAGTGTCAGAATTTACCAAATTCTTTTGACACATATATAAAAAAGACATATGTTCAAAATTCTCCCCATTTTTAGCAGAGGAAAGGAAAAGAAGAAATGTGAGCTAGGGAGGAATTGGATGTAGCAATCCCAATCAATACCAAAATGTACAGTCATGGTTGCTTGACAGCATCGACCTACACATAGGATTTAAGACCAGCTGTATTAAATGACAAGTTCAGTACTGCTGACCAAGAGTGTCTGACTACTGTTTAAGACATAACATGTTAACAATGACTGACACAATAAAAGGGAAAACAACTTGAGGCAAATATCTCTTTAAAGAATATATGAGACACATACACATATATTCTGCATAAAAGGGATAAGCCACAGCATCATGCGTAAAAGTTTATGCAGCTTCTGAGAATTATGCTTCTCTTTCTTAGGAAGGATTTGTAGAATTTATTATTCAAACTATGTTATTTTGGAACATGGTTATTTGAAAACATAAGCACGGCACCATCTGGGTGACACATGCCAAGGAAATATAGATTGCACCGTATTTCTGCTTAAGGAATTAATGGAAGGTTGATAGCTTGGAAGAAAATAAAAACTATCTTGCCATTGCTGGTCAGCAATAATCGAACCACTTTCTGGGGATTAAGCGCATGGCTAAGCCTACTGGACCAGACACTAGCAAAGGGCAGGGGGTCTTCTTATCAGAGAAATGCTTCTGGAGCCAGTCTCACTACATGACAGATTGCTTTCATATTCCTGTCTGCAAGGCAACAAAGGATGGCAGTAATGCGATAATGCCAGAGTGCAATGGGTGTTAAGAACCCGTTGCATTTATGTATTGTATTTAGTAAATAATCAGGCTCATCCAAATTGTGATCTCACCACTCAACCAAGGCCATTAAAATCAAGGTTAATGCTTTAATAATCCTCTGCTATTTTTTTCAATATGGTCAAAAGGAACCCTTTTCTATTTGCATGGCCATAATATTATTGACCTCTTCATCCTCTGAATGCACATCAAAAGGAACTGAAATCAAAGTAATTACCAGTGTTGTTCTCTCATGGTAAACATTTAACTCCTTGCACTATCCCTTCAGCACTAAATTGGAGTTTTAAAATGTAGACAGAAAAACTTGTTAAAGGTCAACAGTTTCAGGATATTTACCCTGAAATACTCTTTGCCAAAATTTATTTCAATCTGAAATAATTAAATTATGGTACAGCTGTAAAGAAAAGCAGAATTATAATACTCTATACCACTTCCTTGTTTCAAAATCCAACGGGGCAATGACAAAACACAGATGCGCTTTCAAGTGCAAATTTTTATATTTAAATCCACAATATAATTATTTTAACTTCTTATTTGAGAGAAGTACCACAGGGAATTTCTAAGCACTTAGAAATACACACGTTATATTTTGGTCCAACTTGCCATGTAAACAGGTTACTTACAAAGTTCTAAATGAGGAAATAAGGTTAAATAAGTGATTGGCATTTTCATTTCTCACATAATGCAAATCAGTTATTTGAAGTTTCACATGTCCTATGAGTTTTAATGGTATTAGAATTCTGTCATGATCAGGAGGGCAAGTAAAATGAACAAGTTTCTTAAAATATCCTTCCAATGATAAATGGCAGTTTTGACTAATTATCATATATCTATATTTTAAATATTAAACTAGGAAATGAAATTCATAGGCTTTCCAAAGGGAAAAAGATTACTTCTCTCATGTACAAAAATGATCTGAAGAGCCCATGTTCCTAATTTCCCAAGTCCAAAGGTAGAAAGAATAAGCAAATTAATTATTTTATTAAAGATATAAGAAACCAAACACTAGGTCTATTTTCCATATTTTTTCATAACAAAAGTTGATTTTCTAACAGTTTCCTCTGCTCTCATTACCAGGAAGCCACTATTCATCAGTTGAAAAGACTTCACCAGGCTATCCATCACACCGAAGATGAAAGAATTAGTCATGCAAAATTTTATATAATAGCATTAAAAACACTTACTTTAAATGTTAAGGAATACTGGTGCATCTTAAAGACCAATATTAGTGGTCTTTAAATCCACAGTTAGCTATTTGGGAAATAAATATCCCTTTAAGAATGCTAGAGGGAATCATTTTCTTGACTAACCAAATATAAATACATGACTATCACAAATTTTCAATTAAAGAAAATCAATATTATACAAAATTTTATAGAAGCTCCACAAAGTTGGCAAACAAAACCAAACTGTAGTTATCCCAATGAAAACCTTATTTCATATATTTTACTCCACATTAAAAACATTTTAAAAATAATAGATGCTTCTACTAAATAAAAATTCTCCCTATATCACAAAATACCTCAATCATAATAAATAATAATCCCAAAGGGCAAAAAGGTTAAATACTACTTTTCCAAACACACATACCAATTTCAAATCACAGAGCTGGTTTCTAAAATCTTTGCCCTTGCTATAGATACTGTAGGTATGGCATAAGTATGCATCTTTCTTAAGGAAGCCATATATCAACTGTGTTCCCAGTGAACAGTGAACTGTCTCAAATCCACGTCACAGAGGCTGGATCAATCTTGCAAACACAAGTCATTGCTGAAAAGAGGCCTTGAACTGAAACAGCCTGGAAAATGTATTAGATACTCATCCTAGCAGAGAGTATGCCTTCCCAGCAGTTAAAATGTAATGTGGCAAAGTTTAAACACATCATTTAAAATAAAAATCCTGCCTTAACAGATGTAAAGTCCCTGATACAAGGAAACAAATTACCTGGAGTTAGTGAAGGGAGAGATACTAACACAGGAAAGAATTTCTTCTTGCATTTTCTCCAGTTATGGCTGTGAGAGGGGAGTCGTCTCACTCCTTATTAGAATTTTCTATAATCTTTGAAAGCATTTTCTTCCATCTTTCATTTCTTGTGAAGTGGGTTCTTAAATGAGAATGTTGTATAAACTACCACTGGCAATAAAATCATTTTTGAAAGTGTAACTTGCCTTTGACTTCCATTAATAGCTCCAAATATGCCAGTGAGACCTCCACCTCCCGTAATGAGAGTAAAAAAGAAAACTTAGATGGCCACTGTTCATGAAGCAAGCTTAATCCTATAATAATTCTGGTTTTTCTGAAATCCAGAAAGGGTCAAAAATAATAAGTATAGCATCAATTCATGTGATTCTCTAGTATACCTTATTAATAATATGACTACATACATTGAAATCTCTACCTTATAATCCAAGGCTGAGAGTTTTTCCAATCTTTTATTTACATCAGGAGAATCCATCTTCTTGGAAAACTGAATAAAACATAGTTTGTTTTGAGCCAAAAATGATAAGATGATGAAACTGTCTGTGAGAAGAGCTGAAAAAAAGTTTGATAATACCAGTTAGAATAAAATTATAATGAATTAATATTCTTCCACTGAAATATTACAAAAATCTATTTTCAGAAGATAAATATTAATTGGAATCACTAAAATCTCCTAAATGTCATCATGATGTTTTATAAGGATATTAAAGATATTATGAATAAACAATAACCATCAATCTAATCATAGGGATTTGCTATTTTTCCTTTTTTCTGTGACTATTTCAATATATACTAATGTTTGGGGACCATCACCAAATGAGATATATGTGGCAATAGGGACAGAAAAACATAAAAGAAAGACTACTTCATACCCAAATAGAAATATAAAAATAACACTTACTTTCATTTGTGCTTACATGCTAATTCTGTTTATATGATAAAAACCATCTGAGATAAAGTGGATTGATTATAGAGGGTACTGATCAGTGTTCTCGACCAATCTCACTTTTTTAATTTTAAAATTTTCATCAGTGATCCTTCTTTTGCAGGTATACAAGTTGAATGAAACAAAGCATATTACTTCCAATATGTACATTACATAAATTAGTATTTAGTAATGAAGATTGGCAAAATATTTCTAAAGCATATAAGTAGGTAGATAATTAATATCATGGTTACATAAAGGGCCATTAACGGCATATGAAGTTAACTGCTTAAAACATCTTATAGGAATCTGCTAAATGTTTTGTACTGTTCCTAACATAAAGAAATCACTGAATGTTTTATACAGTTTTCCTTATTTCTACACCCCTGGCCGTGCAAGCAGTGATCAACAGTGGATCTACACAATTACAGGAGAATCTGGAGAACTGCCAAGAAATCACATTGTTATCATGGTCCCATGAGAGTGTATTATTTCGGGAACAAATAAAAGAAACAAGTGAAAAAAGATAACTCAGAGACAAGAATAATGTTGGAAGTCTCCTTTTAATTTTTATAGAGGAGCATCAATATGACAAAATCATCAGTCACTATTTAATTTGCAATGTCAATAAAGGGTTCTATTATTAGAATATGAAAGTAGAACCTCTTCCATAGGGAAGCTTCCTTAGCACCATATACCTACAAGGAAGAGGAAATGGCCTGCTTACAATCCTGCACCGCTTGTTATTATCAGGAATGTTGCTAATTACGGCCATCCTACAGTGCTTTTCTTTAAGGTGACGTGATTGTCTCTGGTTTGTTCAGAGGTAGCTAGTGACAGCACACAGTAGACAAAGGGTTTCTTTATTCTCACCTATGTCCTTTCCACTAGACCACATTTTCTGTGTTTGTGGGGAGGGGGGTTACTGGGGATTGAACCCAGGGGCATTCTACCTCCGAGCTACACCCCTGCCCTATTTTATTTTTTATTTGGAAACAGGGTCTCACTAGGTTGCTGAGACCCTTGCTAAATTGCTGAAGCTGACTTGGAACCTGCGATCCTCCTGTCTCAGCCTCCCAAGTACTGGGATTACTTTTATTTACATCAGGAGAATCCATCTTCTTAGAGAACTGAATAAAACATAGTTTGTTTGGGCCACCATACCCAGATCTATGCTTTCCTTTGATTATTCAATTAAAGATACTGACCATTTTCAATCTTTCATGATAATATGAACTATTTTTAGACCTGTTAGCATTGAATAAAAGAACATAATCTTAAAAATTCAGTAGTCAAGCCGGGCGTGGTGGCGCACGCTTTTAATCCCAGTACTGAAGAGGTTGAGACGAGAGGATCCGGGTTCAAGGCCAGACTCAGCTACTTAGCGAGGTCCTCTGCAACTTAGTGAGACCCTGTTTCAAAATAAAGAATAAAAAAATGTGCTGGGGGGTGGAGCTCAGAGGTAGAAAGCCCCTGGGTTCAATCCCCTCCCCAGTACTGCAAAAAATAAATAAATAAATAAATTCAGGAGTCAGCATAGTATTAGTGGAAAGAAAATGGGTGCTGCAGTTAGAATCTGTGTTCAAATCTCAGCTCAGTCACTCTCTAGCTGTATAAGCCTGGGTATGTTTCTGAGTAGCTCAGCTTCAGTTTCCTTACCTATAAAATGGAAATAACCATACCTTAAATGATTGTTTGGATTAAATGATATAGATAGGTTGGCACCCACCATACAACTTTTATGGTTCAATATCAGTAACCTTCCTATTCAATAAGTGGCTTAAAATCTTAGGTGCTTTGTACCAGTTATACACTGACTGTATGTCACTTAATAGAACCAGATTTATTTAGTGTACTTGATATTAATTTTCTTTTCTTTTCCTTTCCTTCTTTTTTTTTTTTCAGTGCTAGGGATTGATCCCAGGGCCATAGTAGGCAAGCACTCTACCACTGAGCTATACCCCCATCCAACACTGATTTTTAATATTTAGAAAATATAGTCCCAAATCTCTCAAAAGATAGTATTCATAGATTTTAGTAAAAAACTTTCAATAAGAGCCAAAGCACTTATGACTTCTTTATTGGTGGCTGTGTTGACATATTTGTTATTTATTCAAAATTCATTTGGAAATGAAAATATCTGCAATGTCAGTAATAGAGGAATTAATTGTGAAAGAATAAAAAACCTATTTTGAAAATATGTTCATTTTTTGAGAAAGAAAGGAAAATACTCACAATATAAGCCTGACAAGAAGAAAAAAATTATATTAAATATTATTTAAAACTTGTATTGGTCCCAAGGGTTGTAAGTATGCTATTACAAGCAATTACTTGTTGTGTTTGCAAGTCCCCAGTGGTAATAATTAGTCTACCTGTTGACACACTATTTCTCCTGCCCCACTGTTAATGTAGGCAATTGATTTACACATGGGGGTAATTACCATCACTGATGGTGTCTGAGATGAGCTTCCCCACCAGGCTTCTGTCAATCACCACTTTCTCCAGCTGCGGCCCAGAAAGGCTTAGGGACACCAGCACACCTGAACCAAAAAGGAGCTAAAACCAGGTAAGGGGGAGGAAGACATACTGAGAATTAGAATCTTTTAACAATCTCTCTCCAAACGTACAACTTATACAGATATTTACACATGCATTTACACCATGAAATTATAAAGAGGTTTTTTTTATTGAAAGACAGTCACCAATATCCTGAGTAAAAAGAGAGGTGGTTAAATGATGTAACGCGCTGAGTGCATTGAATTAAAGCTATATGCAGAAACCTAATTTAGTGTATGTTTATTAGAAGCCTAATCATCTAAATACTTAGAAACTGCCCATGCAGAAATAACCACTTTGTTTTGTATTCATAAAATGTAACATGTTCTATTCAAGTATTTGAAATGTTACTATTTAGATACTAAGGAATATTTCTTGAGATTTCAACAGTCATTGCTACACATTAAATACACCAGACGCCACCATTACAGTATAAACAGCTAATGTTGATTTATTTGGAATTAAAACCTACTTACTTCCAAAAATAAAGGTCTTAGTGTAAAATACTAAATACATGCAAATCAAGGCAAATAAGCAAAATGCTAAACTTTAAAAAATCATAAAGAAATATAATAAAGCATCCAGGCTTTATCAATATCACTGTTCAAATAGCCACCCGACAAAAGATGATTGGCTATCACCATTACAATTTTACACTGCTCCTTTCCATTTGTGGCAGCATAATTCATTCATCTCCAAATGTTTAAAACTTCTCAAAGGACTACACATATGGGTATGCTTGTTATCTACGAGATTTTGAAATATCAACATTGGAAGAAATTGTTTCACCTTCAAGGCAACAGACTTAAAGCTGATGAATCATGGAATAGCATATGGTATAAGAAGAAAAAAAAAACAATTGTCAGTAAACTAATCATGAGCATGCTAGCCAAACCAAGAGACAACTATGATCTAAACAAAACAGGGGAATCCCCCACCTACCTAGGCATCATGTCCTGGCTAGAGAGGATGATTCTGCATTAAGACATATTTGGACACATATGAGATAAGCAGCACAAGGGACCAGGGTCCTAGAAAGAAAGATCACTATTCCTCTACTGCCCAACAGATTCTAGGCACACAAATCAGAAAAAAAAAAAAAACCCTGAAGGGTCACTTTGTATATAGTGTCAGAATCCTTGTCCTAGTCCACAGAAACCTTACTTTTACTAGACTTAATGGACTATTCCATTTCATGTTAATGCCTCTACAAGGGAGCAGGGGGTGAGGAAAGGAGACTTAATCATCTTTATGCATTGGGGAGACTAATAAGAAAAGGCACATTTGTTCCAAGAATTTCAAAATACTTCACAAATTAATTAATCTCTACTGAATTACTTCCAGCCCTGCATCGTGCCTTGATGGCAAGCACTGATAAAGAATCCTTGTGGGATTGCCCCAGAGCAGCACAGCATGTGGTCTTCACTCCCCAAATTCTCCCTTCAAATAGGCAATTTTAGGATCACTTTCATATCTGGTGCTTTCTCTCTCAATAGATTTTCTCCCATTCCTATTTTGTTCAAAACATCTCTAATATCTGTCCTTTTCTATTTATTTTTACCTAATAAAAATTTATACCTTATACTCTTCAGCACTTCTTTTTCTTTTTTTTTTTTTGCGGTACTGGGGATTGAACCCAGGGGCATTCTACCTCTGAGCTACACCCCCAGCCCTATATTTTATTCTTTATTTTGAAACAGGGTCTCACTAAGTTGTGGAGGGCCTCACTAAGCAGCTGAGGCTGGCTGTGAACCTGGATCCTCCTGTCTCAGCCTCCCAAGTACTGGGATTACAAGCGTGCGCCACCACGCCTGGCAAGCACTACTTTTTCTAATTATTCATTGGTTACTAGTTCCTTATGAATATTGTCTAGGCCACATTTACCTTTGTATCATTAGGGCCTAATGATGCCAGGCACATAGTCGGTGCTCAATAAATGTTTGAGACTCAAAACTAGCTCATCATTAGACAATACATAGTTAGAAGAAAACCTGGCCTAGTCTTCCATTTCCACATGACATGGATGCTCCTTCTGTAGCATTCTTTCAAGTAGCCAGGCCAAGCTTCAGTACTGCCAGTGAACGGAAGCTCACCACCTCACAGGAAAGCTATTCTACCATGGGACAGTTCCAATCAATTTAAAGATCATTCATTTGCTTTTTATTCAACAAAAACTGAATGCTGATTATATGCCTAGCACTAAACATAATGGTTCAAAAATGAATTGAATATAGTTCTTTTTTTTTTTTTGCAGTACTGGGGATTGAACCCAGGGGCATTCTACCTCCAAGCTACACCCCCAGTCCTATTTTTTTATTCTTTATTTTGAAACAAGGTCTCACTAAGTTGCAGAGGGCCTCACTAAGTAGCTGAGGCTGGCCACAAACCCGGATCATCCTGTCTCAGCCTCCCAAGTACTGGGATTACAAGAGTGCACCACCACGCCTGGCTGAATATAATTCTTAAAATAGGTTAAATATATAGGTTAATAGAAGTAGAGACATAAGCAAATAAGTTTAGTAAAACGTTGCTACTGCTCCTATTCTAGAAGTACACACTGAGAAAACCAGGAGGACTGAGAAGAAGGTGATGACTCCTGGGGTTAAGGCTCCTGAGGTTAAGGATAAAGCTCCCTTCTTAGAACTTCTACTTTAGCCCCAGCTTTTCTTCAGTAGCACCTCCTCAAATACTCAAAGATAGTAGCATAATAGTTGTGTTAGTCAGATTTTTGTCTCAGTGACAAAATAGCTGACATACCTGAAGGAGGAAAGATTTATTTTGGCTCACAGTGTCAGTCCCTGTTCAATCAACTCCATTGCTCTGGGCCTGAGGCAAGGCAGGACATCATGGCAGAAGGGCATGGGGCAGGAAAGCTGCTCAGTTCACAGCAGAAAGAGAGAGCGCGTGCACGCATATGCACATGCAAAGGGCAAGAAACATCCTTCCAGGGTATGCCCCGGTGACCTACTTCCTCCAACCAGACCCCACCTCCCAAAGTTTCCACCACTCCCAACAATGCTATCAGCTATGAATCCCTCAATGGGTTAATCCACTGATGATGAGCCAGTCACTTCCCAAAATCCCACCTCTGAGCACTGCTGCACTGGGGACAAAGCCATGAAGACATGAACACATCAACACATGAACCTCTGGGGGACGCTCCAGATCCAAACTGTAACAATGGTTAAGAGCGTGAACTCTGAAATCAGCGCTGGCTCTCTTACTAGTTGTGTGACATTGAAGGCATGATTTAACCCCTTTGTACCTTCATTTCCTCTTCAAAAAATAAATATAATAGAATCTACTTCATAGGATGATGTTTAAATAACTTTTTACTGCCGGGCACACACTTGCAATCCCAGTACTTGAGAGGCTGAGACAGGAGGATCACAGGTTCGTGGCCAGTCTCAGCTACTTAGTGAGGCCCTTCACAACTTAGTGAGACCCTGTTTCAAATTAAGAATAAAAAAAGATTTCTAGGTCTTTGATCCATCTGGAGTTGACTCTAGTGCAGGGTGAGAAAGTGGGGTTTATTTCTATTTTTCTGCATATGGTTAGCCAGTTTTGCCAGCACCTTTTGTTGAAGAGGCTATCCTTTTTCCATTGGGTGTTTTTAGCCCCTTTGTCAAAAATCAATTGGCTGTAGGTATGTGGGTTTGTTTCGGAGTCTTCTATTCTGCTCCATAGGTCTATGTATCTGCTTTTCTGCCAATACCATGCTGTTTTTATTACTATGGCTTTGTAGTACAGTTTGAAGTCAGGTAGTGTGATGCCTCCTGCGTGGTTCTTGTTGCTGAGAACTACTTTGGCTATTCTGAGTTTTTTGTTGATCCAAATGAATTTAAGAACAGATTTTTCTATGTCAGTGAAGAATGACTTTGGTAATTTAATGGGTATTGCATTGAATCTGTAGAGCACTTTTGGGAGAATGGCCATTTTGATGATATTTATTCTGCCTACCCAAGAGCATGGGAGATCTTTCCATCTTCCAAGATCTTCTTCAATTTCTTTTTTCAATGTTTTGTAGTT
>PVJS01024398.1:0-28727 GCA_004027185.1 Glis glis
GAACAAAATCACATCATTTGCAGGGAAATGGAGAGAACTGGAGAACATTATGCTAAGTTATATTAGTAAGTCACTAAGAGTAAAAAATTGGATGTTCCACCTAATCTGTGGGAGCTAGATAGAATGGGACTAGGAAGGGACTTAGAAGGGAAGAAGAAGAAATCTTTAGATGGACAAAGAAGGTGACCTAACTGAGGGACTTGGGAGGGGGGTGGAGGGAAACACACTATAGCACATGATGTACATACACAAACCTATAAGACTCAATCACTATCCAGAGCATGAAAGGGAGGGAAGGGGGAGGGAATAGGGTGGGATTGGAGGGAGGGCTAAATGTGCAGTGTGTGCATGTATGATATTCATACCCTGACATATATCAAAATGTACAATTATAATGCACCAATAAATGAACATAAAAAAAAGAAACAGGGTTTTGCTAGTTTGCTAAAAGTCTTGCTACTTGCTGAGGCTGTCCTCCAACCTGTGATCCTTCTGTCTCAGACTTCCAAGTACTGGGATTACAGGTGTGTACCACCATGCCCAGCCTGAAATTTACCTTTTAACAGATTTAAGCTATCTAGATATCTAGAGCCAAAGAATCCACATGTATGACTCCATCCCTGACTACCCCTTACCTTAATGATTCATTTATATATATATATATATATATATATATAATATATTTATTTATATATATATATAGTTAATTATTATTCAAGGTAATGTTATAGAAAGTTGCACTGAATTAGTGAATACTGAACCATTGCCCTTAGCAGAAGTGTAGGGTTAGGATCCTGTGAGCCTCTGGTCGCAGTGCTTTCGTCAACTGATTGATGCACAACCTTGTTTTATATATTGTTGGTTCATTACCATTGAACTCCCAGCCAGCAGCACCATAACTCATGGCTGAAGGAAGCTAATTTAACACACCTCTTTTCTCTGTAAGGCACATCACGGCCTTCTTGTGCTTAGGAACATCAGGTAGCACTTCAGCTACTTGGAACCATTCTAAACAACGGAGTTAGCAGAAAAAAAGCAAAACAACATGAAAAACATGTCACTAAATGGTCCACAGAAATGACACTTGTTTACAGTGTGAGAGCTGAAACAAGAAGACAGCGTCACCTCCTTTGACCTCTGTTGGGAGTGTGTGTATCGGGCAGCTCAAGCTTTTCACTGCTCTGTGCGTGTGTGTGAGGACGGGGAAGTACCGTGAGTATTGATTTTGGTGTTACAAGTAAATTTTAGTGGAGAGGCGAATCTGCAAACATGGAATCCATAAAAAATGAAAAATGATTGTATTTCTGTATCTACATTAACCCATTAAGTCCCATGTTTCTAATTCTGCAAATGTTTCAGTGGAATTGACACAGGTGCATTCAAATAAGTTAGACACCATATTCTAGAGCTTATTTATTTTTGCATTCATTATTATTATTATAACTATTATTCTTATTAATTATGACTCTTATAGTCTTACTATTAGTATATGCTATATGTAATCACATGTTGTGTGCTACATTTAAGTTTTCACAGGTGTTTCATATCTGGAACAATGGGAAAAATGGCTTAAGTATAATGTATATCTCCCCATTGGTCTTCTGGAGCCACACAAACTAAGATCATGTTTATTTTATTCATCATGCTACATGCCTTAATACCAAGTTCCATATCTGGCACATAGAGTTATTCAACCTATATTTGTATTTATTGGAGTAAAAAAAAATGTGTGTACATGGGAAAATATTAACCATCTTCTGTTCAAAAAAGAAATCAGCTACAAACATGTACTTATTGGCTAAATTTTGTCCAAGAAGATATATGTGTCTGCATTATTAAAGAAAGGAAGAAGAATAGAAAACTATAAAAAGCAAAAGAAAAGAAAAAGCCGGGCATGGTGGTACATGCCTGTAATCCCAGAACTTGGGAGGCTGAGATAGGAGGATCGTAGGTTTGAGGCCAGCCTCAGCAACTTAGCAAGACCTTGTTTCAAAATAAAAATAAAATAGGACTGGAGGTATAGCTTGGAGGTAGAATCCCCATGGGTTCAATTCCTAGTACAGATCAGAGAGAGAGAGAGAAAGAGAGAGAGAGAGAGAGAGAGAGAGAGAGAGAGGAGTGGAGGGAAGACAAGGAAAACCGTAACAGGAAGAGCTATGTTGAAATCTGGAGTGGTTATATCCAAGTGGTGCAGCTTATGGGTGAGTCTTACATTCTTTTTTAGTATTATTATGTATTTTCCAAAATAAAAACATCTTTCATCATCACTACAAAATGTCAGTAAGACATGACCACCTGCCTCGACTTTCCCACTATGTGCAGCAGAGGTCTGAACAGCTTCAGTGCCAGAGGCTCTCTAACTTGCAAGAAAATGTCTTGGTCAGCACCCTCAGCCTGCTCACATGACAGGCTTCATAACTCATCCCCATAGGGACCAGCACACTGCTAGGTAATATCTGTCATTTAATGTCTTTTAAAATATGTCACCTGAATTCAGTGTCATACTCCTAGAGCATTTTGTGTGGCTTATTACAGATTATTTACAGTTTATGCCTAAGTAATATAGATTATTACAGTTGATGCCTAAACTCTCCATGATACAGATTATCATTACCCTGATAGCCATGCCGCACTGAGCGTGAACTTGCACCCACTCTTCAAGCTGCCGGCGGTGCAGCCAGACATGGAGGTCTGTCCTCAGGGAGTGTAGAGTCTACTACCTTCAAACACAAGACTGGCGTTTTACAGCCGGTGGGAGGCCTCTGTGGATCCTAGGCTGCCAAGGCTCTGATCAAATGCTTTGGGGTGAGTGTGGGTAGTCAAGTGCAAGTACCGACTGTAAAAGGCAATTAAGGGTCACATTATTGACTTCTTTCTTCTCGGGGATATTCCTCTGGGCTCAATTTTATTGTGTTTAGTTCATATACCGTCCTATATAAAAGGAGTCTGGGTCAAGTTTAAATGGATTTGCTGCTTAACCTTCAAATAAAAAAAAAAGCCCATTCAATTAATCAGAACTCCTGCCTTCTCCATCCCATGGCCCCCTCCTCTCCCCCAAGTCATCTAGCTGGTCCACAATTCAGAGTCCATAGACACCTTCTGCAGCACATGGAAGGCAGGAGGAAGGAGGCTGTGGGATCAGGAGATGCGATGCCACGGCCATCGTGATATTTGAGATTCGGGGAAGATTATTTAACTCCTCAGAGCCTCAGTGTCCCCCTGTGTAAAATGGGAGTGATCCTCTGAGTTAGTCTCAGGGTAAAAATATCATAGAGATAGTACTTAGAAAGGGTTCAGGGCTCTGGAAAATCAGGTGTACAAAAGTTCTGCAAACACAGGGTGCTGGTCCCTTGGATGGGGCAGGAACTTTCCTCCCCATATGAGTTTCCCTTGGTGTCTGTGCCATGCCTACAAGACCAGAGAACTTGCAGTGAGGGCTCCTGCTCTGATAAGCTCTCTTACAGCTGTATGGCTTCTTCAGGTCAGGCACGGGCAGGGTCCATCCCTTCTCTCCTCTCCCTCCCCATCTCTCATTGTGTGGAGCATTGTGAGCTTCTTCCACCAATGGTACCTGGATAAATATGTTCAGTATTTGGAAAACGAAGTTGAAACCTCCCCATATACTGAAGACCGGAATAAACTCCATATTGATTAATGAGTTCAACATAAGACATGAAACCTTTAAAAATACCAACTTGGTAACAGTTGTTAATGGCTAAGTGATGTTGTATTGGGTCTTTTTAATTCTTGTCTATGCATTTTTCTGATTATCCAATTTTTTTCCAGTGTGAATGAGCTTCACAATCTTCATAAATTAAACACCTGCTTTCTAAGTGCCTATTGTGTACTTGGGATCAGGACAGACCAGGGTACTGCCCCTAGGAAGTGCACAGTCTAACAGAAGGGATGTGCAATAAATAAAAAGACACACCAATAAGTAGCTCATTACAAACTAGGATAAGTTTTGTGAACAGGGTTTTAAATGGTCAAAAAAGAGAGGGAGGAGGCTAATTTAGATCAGGGTGAGACACAGGGCCTCTGTGAAGTGACTTTTAAAGGGATATACAGAGCCAGGTGTGGTGGCACACGCCTGTAATCCCAGTACTTGAGAGGCTGAGACAAGAGGATCGCAGGTTTGCGGCCAGGCTCAGCAACTTAGTGAGGTCCTCTGCAACTTAGTGAGACCCTGTTTAAAAATAAAAAAATAAAATAGGGCTGGGGTATAGCTCAGAGGTAGACTGCCCCTGGGTTCAATAGGAAGGAAGAAGGAAGGAAGGAAGGAAGGAAGGAAGGAAGGAAGGAAGGAAGGAGGACATGTAGAGAATAATCAGTAGTTAGGAGGGAAGAGGGTGGGTGGGGAAAGAACTCCAGGCGGAGGGAACTGCTTAGGCAAAGGTCCCAAGACAGGAAAGAGCTTGGCCTTGGGGTTTCCTTGTTGCTGTTGTTGTTTGTGGTGTTGGAACCAAGCCCAGGGCCCTGCACATGCTAAGCACCCACTCTCCATGGAGACACATTCCCAGCCCAGACCACGGTACTTATGAGGAAAAGAAAAGGATGAGGGTGGTTGGCACAGGTGAGCAAGGTGGAGAAGAATGCAGAAAAGAGGGTTGTAGATAGAAGGGAATGAAAGTAGACTTGGGATACCACTTATGCCCATGAAACCTGCAAAATAACAAAACAAAAATACACAGTTCTGGCAAGCTTACACTGAGACTGATCATATCATTAAAGAACATAATTATTTCATTGAAAGCACTCTGTGAAATGTAGCAAAAGCCCTAAAGATGTCTCTGTCTTTTAATACCTTACTCTTTGGAATTTAGTCTAAGAAAGTCATTCGAGCAGAAGGCTATAAGAAGGCAGGAAGATGGTGATATTTCGGAAATGCCTAAATATTTCAACAACACAGGAGTGACTTAGCAAATTATGGCAATTAGACTCAACGGGACACTATGGAGCCATTAAAACAAAGTGGAAACTCCTCAAGAACCGGTAAAATATTTACTTTGTGGTGTTGAGTGGCACGTCTAGACATGGCACATAGGGCATGATTTCATAAGAATGGGGTCAAGGCTGGGAAGGGAATATGCACAAGCAAAAATACTTATTTAATTGGAACATGGGGTAGATTTTCTATTTTAACAAAGTTGCTTTCAAATTTCAAAAATCTGTTATTTTGCTGTGTTTTTTTTTCAAACATGAAGATGAAGATTAAGAAGCAAATCATCAGCAGACACAGTAGCTGTAGTAGTTGCATCTGCTTTCAGCCCTGAGCCCAGCTAGGAAAGGGTAGGCTGGAGAAGTTACTAGTTTGTGATGATTCAAGACACACCCGGTGAGGGAAAGGTGAGTGGCAATAGCAGATGGGAACCACTTCCCTCTGGGTTCCCACGGACCCCCAATCTCGGCTCTCAACTCCTGCCATCCCTGCCTTCAAGAACCTCAGCATGACTGTGGGTCAAGCCTGTGTGAGTGTAATATGGAAACCACCACCCACACTCTCGAGCTCCTCCCTCTTTTCTGGCACATACAGTTATTTCCTCTGTGCATCACACAGGTGTGTGATCCCAGGGACTCCCCCGCTCTCAGTGTAGCAGGACCTCTACGGTCTGGAATGGCCTGTGATGGGCAAGGCACCCTGGGCTCCCTCTGTGTCTCAGTCAACTTTCTCACTGCTGTAATCCAAAATAACTGACCACACAACTTAGAGGAAGGAAGATTTATTTGCTCACAGCTTTTGGAGATTTGGGGGATCAGTCCATGTGAGGCCGGGGTCTACAGAGCTCAGGGCATGGTGGCAGGAAGCAGAGAGAGGAAGAGAGCAAGAGCTCTGCTCTCACATCACAGAGATCAGAAGAAGAGAGCAAGCAAACAAGAAAGGGGATTCAAAGACAAAAACACAGTCCCTAAGGTCCCCCCTTCTCCAGCCACACCCCACCTGCCTAGGTTACCACCCAGCAAATCCATTACAATGGATTTAGATTCCAACCCTCATGACTTAATTATATCCACTCTGAACATTAATACATGAGCTCTTCAGGGGACATTCTTTATCCAACCGTACACTTTGCATCTGGCATTTTGCTGAGGCTGTATACCAAGCTCTTGATATGCTGAGCCCTCTCAGATCCCTTTGTGGACTCAGCAAGTTGCTGCCCCTTGTCCCATGGACTCATAGCAGTGAACTCATGAGGAGGGCCAGGGTAAGGAGAGAGAAAGTAAGTCTCCATGGTTTTAAAGTGCTGAAAACTTCCATTTACTAAATTCCTACCAAGTTCTAGGCATTGTGCCAGGCAATCAGAGTGATATGGCCAGGTGGGCCAAGCATAGGACCCTGGAGTTAGACTCCATGGGCTCTTACCTCAGCTAATTCTTAAACTGTGAGACTTGGAGCAAAGCTTTTAAGCTCTCTAGGCCTTGGTAGCAAGGTGATGATGCGCTTGCAGGCAGATTCAATGAGATAAGCCTCACAGGGCATTCTTAGCCATCATTAATATTAATGACCCTCATTTCTACCCAGTGAAGTAAGCAGGATGATCCCCACTTAAGAGACTGGGAAACTGATTCAGAGAGGTCAAGCACATTGCCCTAGGCTGTCCAGCATACAAATGACTGAATCTAGATCTACACTCAGATGAATCTGAAAGCAAAGTCCTCATCGGATGGTCCCTTGCTCCATTTGAAAGCTGAGCCTGAAGCTTGGTTTGCATCCCAGAGCTTAGCAATACAGAACTGCTTCTGCACCTTCCAAAAAAAATGTCAATGATTCACTAACTGTAATAAAAATAACCTCTCTCACGTATACAGAGCATTTTACAATTTATAACAATTTTTTGCATCTGCACTTGACTCTAAAGGGGAAGACTGCTTTTAAATTGTATAAATTTTATGAAGTAAAGCAAGATAAAGAGAAAACATTTACAATGATCCATAATCTCAATACCCGAATATGCGTGTGGGGGGGTAGATACATAGATAAAAAGAAAGATAGATATCTGGTATGCATGCATCTGTACATGCACATAAATACAAATAGAGTAAATACATTTTTAAAAGGTTTGCTTCTATCAAAAGAAAGACTTTGACCTCAGAATTATCTCCCCCACCCCCTTAATGTTCAGCTCAGTGCAAAAGATATGTAAAGAGGGGCCTGGAAATAGAGTCTGGAGAGAGTCAACTACTCTGGAAACTTGAATGAGAAGACTTTGCGGCACCTGTGTGTGATCTGCAAGAGAGGGGAGAGGAGGAGGTGGCCTCCTGAAAGGCTTTTCAAGCCTGCGGAAAGACTGTTGAGCAGGGGGCAAGACCACCGATTGCCTGTGTCCCACCAAACTCCAAGAGAAATCTGCCACTTCAGGAAAGAGCCTTGTGTTCATGGAGCTTCGGAAGAGTGGTGAGGAAAGCTCCAGTTCATCTTTGGTACTGTTAGGACAGCCAGGAGGAACAGAGTAAGGTTCCTCAATCCAGGGCCTGCCAGGAGGGGGGCTATGTGCCCTGCTTGTCCCCATGTGTAGGGTGTGGAATGGGGCTTCTATTCAGTACTATCTAGCTCTCGGTGATAAACTGGCCCCAGCTGGTATATGGGTTGTGTATTTGTATTTCACAAAATTGGGACAGCAATTGCATATGCAGTTTTGTAAGCTGATTTGTTAAAAACTTCTAGCACAATCACTGACCCATGCCATTAGATATTCTATGAAGACATGGTTTGTAACATCAGCATAGAATTCCACTGTGTACGGGCACCAACATTTACTTACCTATTCTCCTATTGTTGGCACATTTAAGTAATTTCCAAGTTTTTGCCCTTATAAATAATGCAGTGATGACCTCTATGTATAAAACTCTGTTTTTGAGAGCTCTGATTATTTTGTTAGGAAAGAAGTTTAGCAAATTGTCCTCTAAATATGCTGTGCCAGTTAATCCACCTGCAGAAATGCCTGGAAGAGCCTGCTTTGCTGCTCCTTGCCAATGCTGATGACTGCCAATTAAAACAATATACTCTGATAATATTGTAGATAAAAATGCATTTATTCGATGATCTGTGACACTGGACATCTTTAGTATGCTTATGGACATTCATATCTTGTTTGACAATTACCTCTTTATACCTTTCAGCCTTTTTTTCTAATAATGTAATTACATTTTAATGTTAGAGCTCTTTGTGTATAAGGATATTTTCCTTGTATGCTCAATTTTGTCACATATTTTCCCACGCCCAGTTTACTCATTTACTTTTTGAACATTGTTAATATGGTGTGGAAGATTTTTTTCTTCTTTTTCTTTCACACAGTAAAATTGGCAAAACATAACCTATATTTGTTAAGGAACTGAGAGTTCTTCCCAACGAAAGACCAATATTTTCTTCTGGTTCTTGCTTTTTTATATTTTTAATTTAAGTGCTTAATCTATCTATAATTTATCTAACATATTGTGATATGTGTGTGTGTGTGTGTGCAATGTATTCTATTTTTCCAAATTATTTGTACTTTGTACTATTTACTAATCATGTACTATTTGTTAGGCCATGCTCCATTTATATAAATTTTAAATCCAGTTTAACCATACACTGTTTTCATTTCTGAGCTTTAATTATTATACTGATTATAAATGTTGATATCTCCCAGAGAAATCCCTTTCCCCCTACTACTTTTTCTAAGTGGCCTTGACTACTTCTCCTGTATATTCTTTCAGATCAATTTTTAAATCACTTTGTCAAGTTCCAAAAAGTATCCCATTAGGATTTTGATTGCAATTATATTAAACCCATAAATTAATTTGGGGAGAATTGATACCCTCACAGTATTAAATTTGCTAATCCAACAACATGATACATCGCTCCATTTATTCCAGTCTTGTTTTATTGTCTTCAATATAATTTTGTAGCTGTGTGTATTTCCATATAGATTCTGCACATTTCTTAGTTTACTCCTAAGTATTTTTATTTTAATTGCATTTGAGAATATGATACATTTTGTTATATTTTTATAATGGTTATACTGGCATATGACTATTGACTGTTGTTTATTTGCTTTGTGTCTGACCACAATACTGAGATCTATTAGTAGTTCTAATAGCTTTTTCTTTTTTAGTTTGGTTTATTCTCGTAGGCTTTGAGGCTATAAGAACATTTTCTGCTTGAAATAAGAAAGTGCCTTTCCACTCCTGGCTTACTAAGAATTCTGATCAGTAATGAAGGCTGAATTTTTTCAAAATTACTTTTCAGCCTCTCTTGAGAGGATCGGATGGTTTTTATCCTTTGACCTACAGATATGAGGCATTATATCAATAGTTTTCCTAATATTCAAGATTTTTTCATCAGTGTATTCGTGGGATAAACCCCACTTGGTCACGGTGCATTGTGCTTTGATAACGATGCTGAATTCGGGGGTCATATTTGAGAGTGGGCTTTGTAGTATCCAATAAGGGTTCTATTTCCAGCTGGGCCACTGGAACAAGTGAATGGCCTTGGCAAGTCACCTACCTCCCAGACAGTCAGTGGAGGAAACTATACCCTTCCCACAGGTTGCCACAAGAATTGTGAGTAAAATACAAGCAGCTTAAAACTGTAAGCCTTGGACATAAATGACTATTGTTTTCATTTTTATTTTGCTATCTCAAGCTGTCAATAGCTCTAGGGGTGATTAACCTCTAATTTTAATATATTTGGGGACTATTCTTAAAAATTCCAGCTAGCTTGATAAATAGTGTTTTTTTTTTTATTGTCCTTAATGCCTCTTTGTGGCTGACTTTTTCTCAAATCCCAACCTTCAAGGTTAGGAACAATTGAGATAGTACTTGCTGACTTGCTCCTGTACTTCGCCTTCCAGGAAGCCCTGGTTCTCTAAGGAACATGAGATGGCAGAAAAATCTAAGTGGAAGAGGATGTTTAATAGGGTTTTTCTTGTTGCTTTGGAATTTTACCTAGGGGCAGCTAACCAGGAAGAGTAAGTGGTAAGTACTGCTGCCTTCCACAGAGAACCGCTATGGTGCTTCAGCTGTCCTTCCCAGACTTGCTAAGAGGTGCCCAACTGGACCTTCATTCCTCCCTTCCAACACCACAACCAGCTCATATGATAAGGAGACGGCATGGGTTGGGGGAGGAGGCGTCTCTGGGGTTGTGAATTGCAGAGGAGAGAGGGTTTTAGCTTTTGCCCACTCTTTCATAAAACAAGGGAGGAAGACTCCAAGGTAAACACGTGTAGACATTGTGTGTGAGGTGGGAGGGGAGAGTCTGCAAGAAGAGGAGATGCACATCTCCTACCCTACCAGGTCTTTGCCTATCTGCAGATATTCCTGAACTGAATGAGGTAAGAGCAAGCTTCCCCTCATCCCTCATCTCCCACAGTCCTCTACCTCAGGGGGAGAAAGAAGTACAGAAGCAGTAGAGAAAGTGGGAGATGCAGGAGGATATGAGGACAGCCAGTAGCCCTTCTCCGCCTCTCTCTGAGAAAGTGGTGATCATAATCCATCCTTTGCAGCTGCCTTCAGTCTGGGCTCATCTGCACTACACTAGCAGTCTTGTGCCTTCGAGCATGTGATCGCATGCTCCTTCCCTAGTTTCTCGCGGTCTTTAAGATTTACCCATTGGTCTTTTTTTTCTTTGTCTTTTATTTTTTTTTTAACTTTTTTTGTTCATTTATTGGTGCATTGTAAATTATAATTATACATTTTGATATATGTCAGGGTATGAACATCATACATGCACACATTGCACATTTAGCCCTCCCTCTAGAATCCATTATACTACTTTGATTTTGGATGGGATGGCGATTTGATTTCTATTGGCTAATCTTGATGTTAAGATTAAGATTGTGACTCAATCTTGAGATTTATGAATCATGAAGATTTATGAATCATTTCACCAGGATTATGACATGGCAGAGACGGGCATTGGATATTTGTGCCCATGCTACCATCCTGCCCAGAAAGAAGTTCCATTTACTTCTAGTTTGGAGCCCTGAATGTTAAGCCAGGTCATGCTACCCTCATTGTACAGGTGGTGCAGAAAAAGTCTCATGAGGTTGGTGATGTGACCATATTCTATTATACAGACTTTCCATTATTGCTTTCAGTCTTTTTCTTCCTCTGCTCTACCACAGAACTGCATGATAGCCTGACAGACCCTCACACGTGGACCCCACTGGTCCCTCAGGATACATGGAGACCACCTGAGAATGCCCACCACAGGGTCAGGACTCACCCCCACTCCCCACTTGCTTTGTAACTGCAAGACCTCATTCACACACGCCTGGACCTTCCAGAAGAGAGAAGGGTCTGGATAACATGCTTTTCTCCCTTACTTGGGACTCGAGACAGAATTAGAAAAAAAGACAATTCCCATCCTTGCCACTCCACCCCCATCATCAGATACTGCCACACCTAGACATCGAGGATGCCAGGACACCTGCATGGCCACAATGCCCCATCCTCCTTTCAGTGGTCAGGGCTTCAGTCCTAAACCATCTCTGTCTGAGAAATTGAAGAGAAACAGCAGCTAGAGAAATCTTTCTTATAATAGAGCTCATCATGCCACAGGGAAAGAAATCAGCTTGGGTTCTGACACCCTCTTCCCCAGCCTGAGATTTATTTCTAAATAATGTTCATTAAAGAGTTTCTGGATTCCGAGTTCTCCGCTAAGCATATAACTTGCCTTACTGAAGCCCCACAACAACGACAACAAAAAATGATGTGATATAATCTCCCTTAAATGGAATAAAAGAAACTGAGGCACAGAGAGTTGAAGTAATATATCCCCAATCATCCAGATAGCAAATGCCCAGTTTGAGATCAAAACCAGATTCTCTGTGGCTCTAAAGCCCATATCCTTTTTCACTAAATTCTAATGACTACTCTCACTTCATTGAGCTCAGCAATTCGAATTTCTTCTTTTTTATCCCTCTGGAGAAAAGAGAGAGCTAGACACATATCACTTCAAGTAGAAATCCATAAATATGTAAATAAAATATAACGTGCAATCAACCCTCAGGTGAAGGGAATAGAAAGAGAGCTCTCCAAATCAGCAGCAGATGCGGCATCTCTGGCTGTACGAAGTCACTTTTCACTTGCAGAATCAGAGCCCTGCAAGACCACAATGAAGTGGCCTCTCGAGCAAGGGGGTCCTTGATTTACAGGAGCAAGAAATCACATGGGGGGTGTGCAATCACTGGGTTTGCTCTATTGTTGATTTGTGACCCTATAATGATGTGAAGAGAGCTACCTGGGGTCTGGTTCAAGCAGGGTTTTTGTGGACAAAGGAAAGAGGTTTCCAGGGCATAAGAGGGATAACTTTAGGTTGCTGAAGACAGACCTGATTTTGAGACAAAGAGGAGTGTCTCCAGAGAGCAAAACTGGGGCCCATACATGGGTGTTGCATGGAGGCAGATCTGGGGTTTCAATGAAGTAGATTTTCTTCTATATGATGTCAGCTGATAATGTTAAAACCCAACAAGCAGGTGCCCAGGCTATTAAAAGTGATGCTTGCAGAAGAGATGCAGAACCAAGTTGGATCATGGTGTTTCTATCTTTCATCATCTCTTGCCTTCCTCAGTTAATGACCCTGGTGACCATTCTCAAGGCCACTGCTCTCAGTTCTCCTTGTGAACTCTGGATAGTCAATGCCAGCAACCTGCCTGCTGTCTCTACTCTTTCTAACCTAGTGGATATTGTCTGCCTATGACCCCATCCCTAGTCTTATGATAACCACACTAACAACGGGTAGAGAAAATAGTAACAACCCAAGAGGTTCCAGCAATGAAATGGTCTACCTTGGAGAGCATGAACTTCCCATGAGGGACAATATTCAAGGTAAGGCTGGATGGGCACCACTCAGCTCTCCTAGGACACAACTCCTATCACTCCCTGGATGTCTGCTGGGAGGATGTGCTGGAGGAAACTCTCCAGTGTTCTAGACAAGACATCCTTGGAGAGTCTGGACTACAATGTAAACATCATGTTGTGACACAGGATTTCCCACGGGATGGTGAAGATTAGGCAGAGTGTTTGGCCTGCCTTCTAGATGCATCAGTCCTGAGAAATGGACAAGTAAGACTTCTTGTTTTTATATCATCATTCATAATTGCAACACCCATAACCGGAGCAGCAAGAAATAATGATGTGTTTCATTATAGGCATCTAAAGAGCACTTTGAGCTTTTCAAAGCACTTTGATATACATTATTGCCTTTGCCCCCAGGCCTGTATCTCAGGAAAGATGTTGAATGATTAAAATGAGGAACAGGAACAAAAATGATAAACAACAACAAAATGAATGGAGCATTTCAAGAGAATGGAATCAAGATAGAGAATTAGTCATCAGTACTAAGAAATCCCTCTGATCCCAAAGTCCAGGTGAGATCAGGTAGTTCTCATGGAAGAAGCAGCAGTTATCTCCTGTCTCTCCTGAGATCTAGATTTACATATCTCCATTATCTGATATTCGTCTTCACCTCAACTCACAACATATTCAAACCTTGCCCATCTTTTGTTTTCCATCTCAGAAAATGGCACCGCCACTCATCTCTCGGCCACCTGAACCAGTAGCCTGGGACGTCATCTTGGTCTTGCTCCCTTCTGCATCATTGCATTGGTAGATTCTTATATGAGAGTCAGTCTAGTTCCAGTGTACCTGGTCAGGAGTCTTGCTCTGAACTCCAGCCTGTTAGGCTGGGATGCTCTGTAGCCAAACTCTTGACCATCTCCTCCCTTAAGGGTTGGACTCTGCTCCAAGTCCCCTAAGGATCTACCTGTTCAGTGACTGGCCAGACCTAGTAGAACCAGATCACATCCCTACCTGCTCTTGCTGAACTCCCCCCCCCCGAGTCCTCTTGAGGTGCACTGAAGTTTATAACTGACTCTGTCAATCCTCTGTCTGCTCCTAGCCTATCCTTACTAAGCCAACCTATGCCACCAATGCCCACCACAGTTTGGCACATAGAGTGGACCTCAGTACATGTTTGACAAAAGGGACTGAGGTAGCCATTTATTCCCACCTGGTCTCCACAGTTACCACTCAATCCCACCCTCAAGAGAATAGGCAGGAGCAGAGGAATCCTCCAGGGCTAGAAACTCCATTGGACCCTGTGGTGGGAGTTCCTGAAGCCAGAAGACGGACCTCTAAACACGTAAGTGATCTATGGCCTTGATCTGATAATTCTGATTCTTGGTCTCCTCCCATCTGCCTTTCAGAGCTGCCTTACCCTTCAAGGTATAGGAAGGGCAAACATATAGGGGGCATGTCAGGTCACAGTTTATCAGTGGTTCTTGTATATGGATATGCATCAGCATCACTCCGAGGGCTCCTCGAGGCACACTTTTCTAGACCTCACCCTCAGAATTTATGAATCATTGGGTCAGGAGAATGGGTCTGAGAATTTGCACTTTTAACAGATTCCCAGGTAATATTTATCTAAATTCTTTTGGGCTGCTATGCCAGAATAGCATAAACTGGGTGACTTATAAATAGCAGAAATTTAATTTTTACAGTTCTGGGGACTAAGAAATATAGTATCAGTGTGCCGCACATTAGGTGTCTGGTGAAGGCCCACTTCCTGGTTCACTGGCCCATCATCTTGCCATGTCCTCACATGGCGAAGGAACAAACGAGCTCTCTGGGGTCTCTTTGGTCAGGGTGCAAATCCCACTCATGACCTAATCACCTTCCGGAGGCTCCCCATCCTGAGACCCTCACACTGAGTATTAGGTTTCAACATAGGAATTTTTTTTTTTTTTACGGTACCGGGGATGGAACCCAGGGGCATTTTACCTCCAAGCTACACCCCCGGCCCTATTTTTTATACTGTATTTTGAAACCGGGTCTCACGAAGTTGCCGAGGGCCTCACTAAGTAGCTGAGGCTGGCCACGAACCCGGATCCTCCAGTCTCTGCCTCCCAAGTACTGGGATTACAAGCGTGCGCCACCACGCCCGGCTTCAACATAGGAATTTTGAGAGAACACAAAGATCTAATTTCTAGTGACACTGAAGATGCTGGTCCAGGGGCCACACTTTGAGAACTACTGCTCCACATTATTCTAAGAGTACTGCTGTTTGCATGCTGATCCTGTTTTCCTCCATGAAGTCTGCTATTTCAATATCCAACTTCATGTTTATGTTTTACCCCTTTTGCTGTTTTGTTAGAATCTCTACCCAGCCTGTAAATTCCTCTGGGCCAAAATTATACCTTCCGTACTCTGCACTCTCTCATTTTCTGTTTTTCAAAATAATGAGTACATTTCCAGTGTGATTAATAATAGAACAGGGAAAGGGGAGAAAACTCAGACTACCAACACCAATAAAGAACATCCACAAATGGAGAGCAGCCCTGGCGTTCTCTTAAAAATTAATTACAAAGCAGAGAACATTCTACCATCAGTGGAATGGGAAAAAGGAGATTATTTTCTTGATGACACATTTTGTCGAATGTGGGTTATTTGAGATTTCAGCTGTTACTTAAACACCAACATTTCTTGAAATATAATATCGCAAATGGCATTCTAACTCATAATTTTTATAGTGATAGTCAGACTGTTGTGTTTTCAACATGTAAAATCCATTATATAGCTGTGGCAACTGTTTGCAATAGATTGTAAATTTTTATTGAGATGATCATCTTATGATTGAATTTCCAAATGTATTATATGATCATCAGCAAATAAGTCCACAGGGGCTGCTGAAGTACTTTGAATATCATTTATAAAGATCAAAACCCCAGACAACCCTTACATTTACCCTGTGGAAAGAGAAAAGTTGCATCAGTAAGATCAAATCAATTATTTTTATGGATGACTATTACATTGCAAAACTGAGATAAGGTGTTCCCTTGTTTAATAACACACCCTTACGTCCTTTTAAAATAGTAAATTTCATAATCGGGTTTCAATGAGGAATTTTACCAAAGGCCTGTCTTGAAAATAATAAAAAAATGGCATCTCTGTTCATCATAGTAGCTCAATAACCTTCAAAGGAATATTTCCAAGCCATGGAAATATTCACTATCCTTGGCTTTCATACTGTGAGATACAGTACTGAGACACTTAAGAACAGTTGCAGTCAATTCCACTGTAACATTCGAGTTTACTTCCAAAACAATTGAAAACTCGAATTTGTTCCAAAACAATTGATCTACGAGGGAGCCGTTTAAGCATAATGCAAATTCTGCGTTTGCTTATGTATGATTTTGCACAGGAAAAACATTACTGAGGGAGAAAACTGCCTCCAGCTCAACTGAGCCACAGAGAAACACACTCATTCTCACACACATACCTCTGCTCGCACAAAACATACTCGCACACATACCTCTGCTCCCTCGGCCCACCACATGTATTGTGAGCCACACACATGTGCATCTGGTGGTACACCTCTCCACCAATGTCTGTTGGCCTTCCTTCCAGCACTTCACAGCAACTCACAGGCTGCAGCCCCTCCCACTCCCACTCCCACAAGCAAACTTAGGTCCTTCTCAAGGTAACCTACCACGTGCATTATAGTATTTATGCATTTCTTAAGTCATTTCACACGTGTAAGATTGTGCCGCCATTTTTAATAGGCTCCTGTCTTTTTTATATGTCACTGATGAAATATGGAGAGCATCTAACACCTCTTTTTCTCATATGCCCTGTGGTTTATATTGCATAACATGGCACGGAACAGTGATTTTTAGGGACACATATGTCATATTATAGCAGAACTGATGTACTTTTGTTTGCTATTCCATGTTGATGTATGATAGATCTTTCACTCCCCCATCACACCTCCAAAGCCATCGTTGACTCTATTTCCCTCAGTAGCCCATGCTGCTTGCTTCCCTGAACATACCCCCTGCCCCCCACTGCAGCAATCCCAGTTCTGCGTACTGTACTGATGGTATTTACCTATTTATTTATCTTGGTGTCACCAAAGATCAAGGGCATTAGCATCAGAAAACCTGAGTGCAAAGCCTGAACATGCCACTGGCCAATTCTATGACTTTGGACAAAACGTTTTAAAATACTGAGCCTCTATTCCATCATATATATATGAGATAATAGTACTTAGAGTGAGTGGTTAATTAGAGTGAAAAATATATAATACTGTAATTTACAAAAAGAAATAATAAGCATGGACTTCTTTTAATTCCTTGGGTTGCATTCAGAGCCAAGAACATCTCAGGCATATGGACCCAGCCAAAAGCCCCTTATTAGACATATAGTCAAAGCCAGGAGACCTCAGGGTACCGCCGGATCCAAAGAACACTGGATCCAGACACAGCCCCAGCCAGCAAACTCTTCATCAACATCCAGGAACATCAAGAAAACAGATGGATCCAGAAGCCCACAGAGATATGATAGCATCCAGAGGGGACTCAGAGGAACAGTCCCAATCCAGACTCAGGTAGGAGCCAGGAGCCCCAGAGCATGCAGAATCAAGAAGCTCTTAATGGCTTGGGCAGTTCTAGAATCCATTTTGAGGCACTGTCAGAGGTAGAAGGCACTGAAGACATGGCACCAGGAGCCCCTCAGAGACACAAGCAAACTAGGAACCATCAGAGAAATCACCAAATCCAAGAGTCACAGGCCCAGCCAGGAATATGCAAGGACAAAGGTGGAATTCTAGACATGTTAGATTTACCACCACAACCAGAAGCCTGCAGGGATACAGTCTAAATGAGGTCTTCAAGGGACACGGTCAGAGCCAGGCGCCCTCAGAAAATCAGAGCCCTTAGAGAAAAAGGGCCAGGAGCCCTCAGAGAATGAGAGCCAGAAGCCCTCAGAGACACAAAACCAAGAGCCTTCACAGGCATTGTTAGCACTAGAAATGGCACCAGGGGTCCTCACAGTCATACTGATAGAGCCAAGGTCCTACCAGATACAGTCACAACCAGGAACCTCTCCATGGCACAGCTAAACCCAGGATGTTCTTAGAATCATGGTCAGAGCCAGGAGGTCCTCTTCGCCAAGGCGTCGGCACCTTTTCTGCACATAAGGAAACACTCACATCAAAGAAATTTAGGAACGATCTGTCACAGAAAGGCGACAGGAGGACCATTCACCAGACCAACCCAGCCCCGCAGCACGGGGCCTAGAAGGAGTCTCTTACCTGCACACTTGGTCCTGGTGGTAAGGGGAGGTCCCGGCGGCCCTGTGCCGCCCTCGCCGGGTCGCGTGAGGAGCACCCGGATCTCATACTCCACGTCTGGGTCCAGGTGCCACAGCTTGTAGTTGGGAGAGTCGACTATGTGGGTCTCCGCCCAGGTGCCAGCAGTGGTGCGGTACTCCACCTCCTTCAGGATGATGGGGCCGTCCCCAATGATGGAGTTGGCATTGGGCTTGATCCACAGGTAGGTGGCCCCCACAGCCAGTAGCTCTGGAGGGGCGATGGGCGTGGGGGGTTCTGCAAGAAAAGCAATCCGCAGAGCACTTTCAGTCTCGAGTGGCTCAGAGAACAGACACCGAGCATGGGAGGACGAGGTGCAGGATGCCTGACACAGCCATATAAAACAGGCCCAGTCCCTTCTTTTAGCCCCTTTCACATCTACTTTTTTTCTTTTTTTTTTTTTTTTTTTTTTTGCGGTACCGGGGATTGAACCCAGGGGCGTTCTACCTCCGCGCTACACCCCCAGCCCTATTTTTTATACTTTATTTTGAAACCGAGTCTCATGAAGTTGCGGAGGGCCTCACTACATAGCTGAGGCTGGCCGCGAACCCACATCCTCTGGTCTCCGCCTCCCAAGTACTGGGATTACAAGCGTGCACCACCACGCCTGGCCTCACATCTACTTTTTTTCTTTTGTGTGTGTGTGTGGTATTAGGGGTTTCTACCCCAAAGCTACACCCCCAGCTCTTTTTTATTTTTATTTTTATTTATTTTTTGTGGTACTGGGTATTGAACCCAGGGACATTCTACCTCCAAGCTACACCGCCAGCCCTATTTTATTTTTATTTTAAAACAGGACCTCACTAGGTTGATGAGAGTCTCACTACTCTTGAGGCTGTCCTCAAACCTGCGCTCCTTGTGTCTCAGCCTCTCAAGTATTGGGATCACAGGCCACCACGCCCGGCTCTATTTTTTATTTTGAAACAGGATTTCACTAAGATGCTGAGGATGACCTCAAGCCTTTGATTCTCCTGTCTCAACCTCCCAAGTACTGGGATAATGAGCATGCACCATGACACCCGGCTTCACCTGTACTTTAATTTTCAAGTTTGGAGCTGGTAAATATTGGTATTTCTTTAGCAACTATCGTCAACCTACCATACTGCCTTCATTTAAAGAAAGAAACAAGATTCCAGGAATATAGGAGGGCAATGTGAAGGCATAATTTTTTCCCCAGAATACATAGCAAACTCTCTGGAGGAATCAGTACCCTGCTTTCTATCCTCAAAGGGGAACTTGCTTTTACTAAAGGAAGATCTGGTGCAAAACTCAGGGGAGTCTGCAGTTTATAAACATTTCTTATATCAAAATGCAAAGATTGCTAGTGGAAGTCCTCCAAAATGGTGGTATGAGTCTAGGTAGAAAAAGGATGGCAGTGTAGCAAGAATTCAGCTTCTCCCTTGCTCTGGCAGGTGCCTTCCAGCAGAGAGAGAGTATGTCTTTGGCCACAGTGGACCCAGCAGGAATCAAGGGTTAAAGGAAAAATCATGCTGCGTTTTCTTGTACCTGCTCTGAGCTGCTACCTCTCTTTCATTAAGTTCTATACAGTCAGCTAAATAGGCCAGAATTTCAACAGCATTATGGTGGCCTCTTTCTGGCAATTCTCAGTCTATTGGCAAAACTGCAGAAGTACTGAAGTACTTCTTTTGTGCTTTTTAGAGACCAGAAAATTTCACATGCACCATTCCGTGCCATTCTTAGGCAACATTATCATCTCCATTGTGATGGATAAAAATCTGAGAACCCGAGAGATTAGGTCACCTATCCAAAATGAAGCAGATGAAACTCACATCTGTATAACTTCCCAGATAAGCTCTCCCCTTGGAAGCCTGTCTGCTTCTTGATACCAATTATGAAACATTAAACCAGATATATTTGTTATTCTTATTTGTAGCAAATAGAGCAGCGAACAACAATGAAGAAAATGAAAAGAGGAAAATATTTCCTCTTCCCTACTACCCAACATACCAGTCGTTTTTATTTCTCCATGTCCATTTCAAGTTTTATTCATTTTCTTACATTTATTTCATGTAGTTATAATAACACACAGACCCAATGCAGATTTGTTTTTTTCCCTCATTTATTACATCCTGAGCACTTTGTTTATATGCTATGTGGACTTTACCATCACTGTCTTAGATAGCCACAAAACAATCCATCAAGTTATCATGCTAATTATTCTCCAACTGTCACACACATGAGCTGTTCTAGGTTTCGATATGGTAAATAATGCTGCAGCGAACATCTTTGTACAAATGAGTTTGGTTCTTCTTGTCTGATATTTTATTAGGAATTAATGCCAGGAATTGGATTATGGGCCATGGGGTATGGACAAATCATTGATTCCTACAGTAGAATGAGGAAGGGGATGAGGTAGGGTGTTCTTATTCAAGAACACCTTAGTATTGGAGAGCCTCTGTGCTATTCACATGGGTAAAGGTTGGTACCAGTTTTAGTCTGAAACTCAAGTGAGGGCTTTCAGATAAGAGACTCTTTCAGCGTTTTTCTTCTAATTAATTACCTAGCAGCAAAGATTCTCCAGAAACAGAATGATTTGCTATAAAACAGGGGTGGACAATATTTTCTCAGTGTGACTCCAAGCAAATCTTAAGGGACAACTTCAGATTGCCTCTATTATAGCCTGCCATTTGGTCAGAGAAGGAAATTAAGCAGATTAGTCAAGCTAGATGCTTTTCTTTACAAAGCCATGGAGGTTATTACTCAAGACCTTGTTATCTCAAAGGTGTTTGCAAATTGATTTTTGGATAATTTGTTCCAGGTAGAGAAGTTAAGTTGGCAGGCAGATAATTTCTGGGCTCATCCTTTGTGCATTTTAAATATATAGACCCTTTGATCACCATTATCAACTCTCTAGAGTTCCCATCAGTCTCCAATGAGGCCCCAAGGGTGATATTTTCTAGCTCTGTGATGACTCTGCCTAATTCCTTAATATAATTATTCACAGACTGGCCCTGGACAGAAATAAGAGCAGCAGACTTTAATGCTTTGGGGGCTGAGCAAGTGGCCACATTAAGCTCTCGTCCATCGACTTTTCACCATGTTTTCTGTTCTTCTATTTCAGGCATTAGCAGTTTTCAGATTCTGACCACCAGAAAGAAAATAAAGTATTCATCTTTCCAAATGTTTAGTCTCTTCTCATGCATTGTTAATGTTAGATGCAAATATAACAACAAACATCTCCATGAATGAATAAATACCCCCCATCTCAAATGACTTGCAGGTTTACAAATTCATATAGAGACTAGTCACTGTGGTTCTCTCTCTCTCCATCTCCTCAAGAATAGATCATGCAGGTTCATAATACTGTCTTCAGTTTCTCATACCAAGAAGCCATCGGATTATTGCTTTGTTTTGTTCTTCTTTCAGTGATCCACTGATTCAGAACTGGCATTCTTAACGGGGCATGGTGGTGCATGCCTGTAATCCCAGTACTTGGGAGGCTGAGACGGGGGGATCACACATTAGAAGCCAGCCTCAGCAACTTATCTAGGCTCTCAGCAGCCTTGTGGGTTGCTGAATATAAAATATGGCTGGGGGTGAAGCTTAGAGTTAGAATGCCCCTGGGTTCAATCCCCAGTACCACTAAAAAAAAAAAAAATGTGGAGGAGGCACATAGACTGGTGGTTCAGAGAGAAATGTTTAGGAGGCACATAGACTGGTGGTTCAGAAAGAAATGTTTAGCAGGCACATAGACTGGTGGTTCAGAGAGAAACAAACAGGAATGAGACACAGAACAGACACACACACACACACACACACACACACACACACACACACACACATTATGCAGCACATCATTTTTAATGCATAGCAAAACCGTGTTTGTTTGAGTTAATTCTCCTCTATATCTGAGATGAACTATCCAATAAGACAATGCAAGAAATCTATGTGGCCATCAAAACCAACTTAGATGACTAGAGTCATCCAGAGACCACTAGAGTGGTCAGGAAGGAGATAGAGACCTAAGGAGGGCTCACGATCTGTTAAATAGAAGGGAATGGCAATGGAGGATTAGGGCTCATGTTCAGATGCCTGCCTCTCCTTTCCTCCTCCTGTATCTGAGATGTTTATATAATTAGCCAGATGGGTCATTAAGGAAAGTCTATACCAGTAGTTTTCAACTTTGGGTATTACATAGGTCCTAAAAATCTGGCAAGAAATTCCAGAATTCCTTTCCAGAAAAATGTACATAAACATATTACCTAGTTCTGCATGAAATTTTGGGAACTATAAACCCTTCTGAAACCCTTGCATTAACTTTTGCAGGGTCTATGCTGACAACAGAGGAAATACGCAGAGATTCTGCTGACAGACCACATGCCCATAATACATGCCACTCCTTTGGGACTCCGAACTATGCTTTGTGTAGGGGATAGAGGCTAGGAATACAGCTTTGTAAGGGAAGCAGACTTCATATAGGAATCACACATTCCAGGATCCCAAACCTGTGGGTGAAAATAAACATGTCAGATTTCAGTAGCCAATGCCAAGTAAATGTCTAGGTACCATGACCAGGGCCACCCTCCCAACACATTCATAGATTTAACATTTAGGCTAAAATACTTAATGGTAGATCATGTCCTTAATCTACCCATGAGATGAAACAGCCTAACAGAAACCCTCCACAAAGACCATGCTTTCAAATTCGCCTTTCCCTTCATGAAGGTCTTTGTCTAACTACTGGAGTCTTGAGGTGAACATCCTGGAAGAGAGAAACTCTGTGAAGAAACCCCAACTACCACTTACCCCGTGAATCTCGTATGCCGTCAAAGCAGCGAACACATGGAATTTATTGGTGGAGAGAAATACAGACTCTCAGTAGGATGGAATCACAAAGAAAGATAGCCAAGTAAAGCAGTGATGGAAAATCAGAATGAAGATGATGGAGACAGGCAGGAGGACCATCAAGGACCTAATCTGGTGTAGAGGTTAGGGAAGGTTTTGTAGAAAGAGTTTAGGGGAGTGGTCTAACAGATCCAGACATTCATGTTAAGTCTCTGGGCAAAGAAAATGTCTTAGAGGTTCCATCTGCATTTCTTGGGAAGGTACCACCAGTGCTAGGTGTGTAAATGATCACAACTGTGTACTCTGGACACTCATTCATCGCTCATGCATTCATTCCACAAACACTGAGCACCTGCTACCTGCCACACACTGTCCTACCTATAGACATGAGCTTGGCTGCAAAGAATTCATATTCCAGCCTTCACTCAGGAGCAGAGAGAAAGGATAACAGGGAGAGGGAAGCTGGTTTAGAAGCTGCTGAAGAGGAGGGCATGGTGTCACCTAGGAGCCAGGCCTAGGTGATACAATGGGTCAACACACTGATGCACACCCACAAGGAATACTACTCAGCAAGAGAGAAGGAACTACTAACATACACATGCAAATGTATGCATCTCAAAAAATTAAATTCTGCAAAAGAAGAAAAATTCATGATTCTAGTTGTATAAAACTTCAAGAACAGGCCAGAGTGATCTATGGTGGTAAAAGCCAGAAATATGGTTTACCATGGGCAGGTACTGACTGGGGTGAGGCATCAGGGAAATTCATGAGGTGCTGGAATGTTGTATCTATGGATCCAGGTGATTATATAATAGAAATCATAACAGAATTACCTCTGGTGGGGTGACTGCTTAGAACAAGATATGGGAAAAATTTCTTAATTATAAAAATTTCTATACCTTGACTAGTGTTGGGTACCACTCATCAAAACACACACTTAAAAGTATTTTGTTGTATGTAATAATATTTTAAAATATATTATGAAAAACAACCAAAAATATGGCTTATTTGTGACAGCCTAATAGGTAGGAAGAATGCTACTAAATTTTACTTGGAATTAAACCCCCAGAAAATTTAGAAGAAATGGGCCTGTTGCCTTGTATTAATACCCTCAGCACCTTCAGTTCTTGAATCCCCAATAGTTTTCCTAATAATCAATTGTTCGGACACACACCAGTTCTCACCCATGAGCCTTTTCACATATAATACAACCAAACCCTCTTTCCTCAACTGCACACCATCAACTGTGCGAAGCCAGGAACGAGTGTTTGACATTTGATAACATCTCTGCTTACAGAATTTAGAACCAAATCAAGAGGGACAACATCTAGCCTTCAGGAAGCGGTGACCTGGGCTGGGGGATGGCATCAGTGCCTCCTAGCCAGGCACCAAAGCGCTATGAAGACAAGGACCTCATGAGCCGTCCACCAGGCCCGGGCAGCAGATGTCCCCAGGCTGCCAGAGCTCTCCCTCAACATGTAGATGGCGAGGTGACCTCTTCATGTAATTCAGCCTCGTCCTCAGGCAGCAATCTCCAGACCAATTCTGTCTTTCTCTTTCCTGCTGTGAGCACTTGTAACAGTTTGACTCCCACAAATTCCTACAGAGAGCAAAAGTGCTTCAAATAGCTGAAGATCGAGCTGTGCGTGTGTGTATCGTCTGCTCCACACAGAAATCAAACATTTTGAGAAAAACTGGATGTTTTTCCAGGAGGTGAAGTGAGCCTTGCTGTGGTTCAGGTGAGGAGAGCCTGGCCTCCAACACTTCCCAATGCCCCCATCATTCAACCTGATCACACAATTCAACCTGATTGCCTTTCTTTTTTTTGTGTGTGGTACTGGGGATTGAACCCAGGGTCCTTCTACCTCTTAGCTACACCCCCAGCCCTATTTTATGTTTAGTTTGAAACAGTCTCTCACTAGGTTGATGAGAGTCTTACTACTTGCTGAGGCTGTCCTTGAACCTGCGATCCTCCTGTCTCAGCCTCCCAAGTACTGGGATTACAAGCGTGCGCCACCAAGCCCGGCTTTGATCACCTTTCTAATCTCATTTCTACTTACTGATCATAGGGGTCCCCACCCCCACCAACACACACATATGAACAGACACACTGTTTTATTATCCTCATGTCCATACTTCTACAAATTCTATTTCTCTCACTGGACCATCTTTTCTTTTACCTTTAACTAAACCATGCCCTTCTCCCTTTATTTTTTTCAAATCAGGTACATAACTACTTAGTTTTATGGACCCCAGGGTCTGACCCAGAGATGTTCAAAAGCATCATGCAGGCTGGGTATGGTGGCCCATGACCATAATCCCAATACTTGGGAAGCTGAGACAGGAGGATTGCAGGTTTGAGGCCAGCCTTAGCAAGTTAGTGAGACTCAGCAACCTAGCGAGACCCTGTTTAAAGACAAAAAATAAAAAGGGCTGAGGGTGCAGCTCAGAGGTAGAACGCCCCTGGGTTCAATCAACAACAACAACAACAACAACAAAAGTATCATGCCAATTAGATAGCCTTCAGATTTATATGCAACACTGCTTCATAAAATAATACTTGGGGATCAAAACATTAAGGGAAACTAGGTGGGGCAGGGTCCCAATCCTTCTTTGCCCTAGACTGACAAGATGTGCGACCCTGCACAGGCCACCCAATCTTTGTGGTTCTCAATTATTTCACTTAGAGAATAGAGGATTGCTTTTAAATTCTCTAGTAAGGCCATAGAGACTCCATGTATACTCATTGACTCTACCCTGAGTATGAGGCGTCAGCAATGGCTCTGCCTCCTCATTCTCCCCTGGCTCGGGCCCATGAATTCTCTGAGCACAACCTGAGTAGACGGAGCATCTGACCCACCAGTAGATG
This sequence comes from Glis glis, assembly GCA_004027185.1. NCBI lineage: Eukaryota > Metazoa > Chordata > Mammalia > Rodentia > Gliridae > Glis > Glis glis. The sequence continues at coordinate 25,806 of PVJS01024398.1, forward strand.
CCATCAGGGATCCATCGTTATGCCCTTGCCTAATATATGGCCAATGTTCAGTAAACGTTTAACATCTTATTTAAGTGAGTAGGAAAATATTTAATAACTTCTCCCAAAATAAAAGGTTGTGAGCATCAACAAAGAGATGAAAAAGAGCAAGAAGGAGAACATTAGAGGTAACACCAAATAGACATCCAAGATAAGGATTAGAAATGTTTGGGAAAGCCAGGCATGGTGCTGCACACCTGTAATCTGAGTACTGAGGAGGCTGAGACAAAAAGATTGCAGGTTCAAGGCCAGCCTCAGAAACTTAGACCCTCAGCAACTTAGACCCTGTTTCAAAATAAAAAATAAAAAGGACTAAGGGGTGGGGGTAGCTTGGAGGTACAACGTTCCTGAGTTCAATCCCCAGTACCACACACAGACATACACAAAGTAGTTGAGGAAGAAAACACTGCCTGGCTAGAACAGATCAGTAATCAAAGACATAGCTAAAGAAAACTTCTCTGAAACAAAGACTTGAGTTTGCAGACTAGGAATAGTACAGTGGGTTCCAGATGAAATCAATGATGAGATTCAAGCTTCAGCACACACTGGCAGTATTTTTAAAATATGAGACTAAAGAAAAATTCCCAAAGCATCTATAAAAATATAGCTATCTATCAAAATAAAACAAACAAAAAAACCCAAAAAAACATGAGTTCCCAGACTTCATCATTTCAATTTGAAACACTGGGATATGATGAAGAAGACGGTGATAAAAAATAAGTAAATATGATAGCAGTAGTAGTTATCATGCAATGCACATTAATAGGCATCTGTCTCTACTCCTAGTACTTTAAAATATTAACTGGCCAGGCATGGTGGTGCACACCTGTAATCCCAGTACTTGGGAGGCTGAGATAGGAGGATTGCAGGTTCAGGGCAGCCTCAGCAATTTAGTGAGATCCTGTTTAAAAATAAAATACTAAGCTGGACCTGTAATCCCTGTAGTTGGGAAGCTGGGACAAGAGGATTGTAGCTTTTAGGCCAGCCTCAGTATCATAGAGAGGCCCTCCACAACTTAGTGAGACCATTTCAAAATAAAAGATAAGCCGGAGCTGGGCATGGTGGCGCATGCTTGTAATCCCAATACTTGGGAGGCTGAGACAGGAGGATCACAGGTTCGCGGCCAGCCTCAGCTACTTAGTGAAGCCCTCCACAACTTAGTGAGCCCCTGTTTCATAATAAAGAATAAAAAATAGGGCTGGGGGTGTAGCTGAGAGGTAGAATGCCCCTGGGTTCAATCCCTGGTACCGCAAAAATAAATAAATAAATAAATAAATAAATAAATAAATAAATAAATAAAAGATAAGCTGGGTATGGTGGCACATGCTTGTAATCCCAGTACTTGTGAGGCTGAGACCTGAGGATCTGGGTTTGTGGCCAGCCTCAGCTACTTAGTGAGGCCCTCTGCAACTTAGTGAGACCCTGTTTCAAAATAAAGAATAAAAAACAGGGCTGGGGGTATAGCCCGGAGGTAGAATGCCCCTGGGTTCAATCCCCAGTGCTGGAAAAAATAAATAAAATAAAATAAAAGATAAAATAGGGCTGGGGAGGTGTAGCTCAGAGGTAGAATGCCCATGGGTACCACAAATATAAATACATACTGATTTAATCCCTACATCACCCTATGGGTAGATACTATTATAATTTAAATTTTTCTAAAAAGAAGAAAGAGATATACATTAAGTAACTCAATGGATGTTAAACAATTAATCATTCAAAGAGACAGGCTAGGGACCAAGGCATTCTGCCTGGGGTCTTCACTCCCAGCCACTATTATGTGGATAATGATATGACATATGTACACACACAGGATTTATGGTCATATTTCATGTGTCCATAAGATAGCCAGATAAATTGTGGTGCATTTGTAAAGCCCATAGAAAGGCATTCTCAGATTCTGAAGAATGCAAAAAAAAAAAAAAGTGCTATCTCCTATCTCCTTGCCCTTCCTTAGAGAACGATGAGTTGAAGGTACATCACAGTGCGCCTTCGGATGGGTCAGTGTCCTCACCTCTAGGATGGGAACTGGGATACTACAAGGATCATCCTATGGGGTGATGAGGTAACGCAAGACCCTTCTTTCTCAGATAACAGTCTAGACGAGAAGAATGACCTCATTCCACAATGTTGATACTTGTCTTGGGGTTGTAAGGAAATGGCGGTCCCCCCCCCCTTTTTATGAAAGTCCTCTAATAAATCTGTATTGGCTGTGTCTTACAAAGATAAGCATTTTTATCTTTTTTACTTTTTTTGGTAATGGGGATTGAACCCAGGAGCATTCTACCTCTGAGCTATACCACCAGCCCTATTTTTTATTCTTTATTTTGAAACCAGGTCTCACAAGTTGCAGAGAGTCTCACTAAGTAGCTGAGGCTAGCCACGAACCCGGATCCTCTGGTCTCAGCCTCCCAAGTACTGGGATTTACAAGCGTGCACCACCACGCCCGGCATTTTTATCTTTTTTATACATTTATTGGTACATTGTAGTTTCACATCATAATGTAGTTCATAGTGATAGTGACATACATGCACACAGCACTTGCTGGGGATGTAGCTCAGTGGTACAGCACCTGCCTAGCATGAGCAAGGTCCTGGATTCAATCCCCAGCACCACAAAAAAATAAAATAAAATATAAGCATTTTAGCCGGGCGTGGTGGTGCACGCTTGTAATCCCAGTACTTTGGGAGGCGGAGACCAGAGGATCCGAGTTTGCAGCCAGCCTCAGCTCTCTCTGTCTCTCTCTCTCTCTCTCCCTCTCTCTCTCTCTCTACCTAGTGAGGCCCTCCACAACTTCCTGAGACCCAGTTTCAAAATAAAGTATAAAAAAATAGGGCTGGGGTGTAGCACGGAGGTAGAATGCCCCTGGGTTCAATCCCCGGTAC